>JAVTVY010036424.1:0-16915 GCA_036873755.1 Hanleya hanleyi
CAATGTAAATCTTTTAGTGGTCTAAGCCCCGAAGGGCATTCGTGACCTCATGATCTCACTCGGTACGGTGTCGTGCTATAATTTAGGACATAGTACCTCGCACTGTTAGGAATCAATATTGGCGTCCATGTTGAAAGTTCAGTATCACGCCGAAACTCCGAACAGCGCATGCAAGCTGTATGACCTCCGTTACCAGTGGAGGAGCAGCTTGAGACCAAAAAAAACAAAAAACAACAGAGAAACATCTCAAATTGGAAGAGATCCTTTGGGGGGTATTTTATTTGGATATATATTTCATCTCCGGAGAAATACAACGAGGACTACGTGAGCGGAACACACCCTATTCCATGTGGTGGGCCTCACGTGCGGCGGATCACGGTAGGGGAGACCGGGGCAAGTTGCAACAGAGGTAAGTTGCAACGGGGTCTTTTTAGCGAGCCACAAATACATTTTGGGTCTTTGCGCGCCACCTAGTGGTTGTTTTGTTGGCGAGGAAGGAGCCCGGCAATAAAGTTGTTTGCAACACGAGTTTAGGGATTTTTTCCTTCGACAAACGTTTTTTTGACCACCGTAAGCAGATTTTGCATTTTAAGTTCTTTATGAAACAGCTGGTAGCATGACAAGAGAATAATTTCTCGAGATAGGCAGTTGGATGTACATAAGACTGGAGTAGATAGTCCACTTAGCAGAATTTACCAACGTCCCTCTAGTTTTAACAAGATGGCCGATCTTTCTTCTGTGTCCCCTTGGGGCAAGTGGCAACACGCGAGGAGGGGTAAGTTGCAACAGCATAAACAACTATGTTATATTTCCAACTTTTTATTTTGAAGCAGAACATCAGAGTTTTCACCAGATTGCCGCACTTAAACCTTTCATGATTCCAATTTTACTTGCTATGGAAATAAACTGATTTTAACGTTTTTTTCTACAATTTATTAAAACAGTGGGAATTGCTTTGAGTATGTATTACTTTCTCAAAATTCTGAGTCCAAACGCCAAGAAGAATATAATATATCCATATGCTGATGTTTAGTTGGATTGGTGATACATCTTTTGCGCCTGTTGTTTAATTAATGTTAACATTCCGCATTTTCACTTGGATAGTATTTGCATTTCGTGATGCAACTTACCCCGACATGTGATTCAACTTACCCCGCTATGGGGCACGTTGCAACGGCCTGACATGGTTGTATATAACAGAGAGTCCATCTGAAACTGTTGTAGCTAAATCCAACACAATGCTCAAAGTAGATGAGTAAGTTGTTCTCCCCTTGTAGATAAAGCCAATCTCACCTCTACGTGTGCAGCAGCGAGGTCAGGTCACAAAAACGAGTATTTACCAGTGCTGGGATCGACCTGTCACTACATGTAGTCCCAGTAATTATTATACCACTTGAATATTCATGAGGAAATTCTGTTATTTCATTGGTCAAACTCTAGTCAGCGATGAGTCAATAATTTCCAATCACCGACCCAGCTGATGTGGGTGACGTATTTGTCAGACGAAGCGCGCGAGGTCAGGAGTCAATATGGAGGTCACGTAATCAGTGTTTACATGTGCCATCTGAGTAGTAGCAAACTCAGCCGATGGTCGCCCTTTCGTGGTAGAAGGGATAAAACCCCCAATTACTCTGTGATTTGAGGCCAAAATTAAAACGGCGATGGTTGTTGAGAT
Source organism: Hanleya hanleyi (assembly GCA_036873755.1). Lineage (NCBI taxonomy): Eukaryota > Metazoa > Mollusca > Polyplacophora > Lepidopleurida > Hanleyidae > Hanleya > Hanleya hanleyi. The sequence goes on from JAVTVY010036424.1 coordinate 1,676, forward strand.
TGATGGATGCCCCCACATAAAAAAATCGGTATAATAAAACACTTCGTGGCATGAGACGGCGGCCTCGGTCAGGTCGGATCGACCAAGTCTAGCCTCGGGTCCAGGTTTCAAGTTAGTAAGTGTATAATAGTGGAGATCAGGAGACAGGCTACATGGCAACCTGCAAAGATGACTGAGACAAATATAAAGATATACAATATTGTATTCAGCATAGGCGTGATGTGCATAAGATATGTGAACCGCTCATGCGGAATGCCCAAAAATAATGCTGAGTCAGAAATATAGACATACATTCAACAATATAAATGATACGAAGCTTATATTTTCAATCCCAATGGAAAATCGTTAGGGGCGGCCTGAGCTGCTGGCTCCGTACCCACGGTATATCGTTGGAATGAGTCTACGGATGGAGGACTCCAACTTCCCGCAAGTTGTTGGAGCATGCCGACGGATGTATTGCTCAGCCGTCCATCAAGTCGTTGGAGCGATTCAATGGATGTAGGGCTTAATATATCCTCTATTCGTTGGATAGAGTCGACGGATATAGGGCTCAGCCTTTCCTCAAGTCGAAGTCAGTAGGTTCCGTAGCTACTCGAACCTATCCGGTCCTGCTTGGCGAGGAATTAGCATTGCCTGGTGATTTCGGACCTACCCGGATGTACCCGGTCCGGATTGACGGGACGGCGTGTTCGTTTTGCTGCCCAGTGCAGCCCGTGGTAACACGAGTGACGTTCGTTTTGCCTGAGGCAACCCTCGCGTGGTCACCAGGGTAGCCTGAGCTGCCCGTGCTGCCCAGTGCAGCCCGTGGTAACCCGAGTGACGTTCGTTTTGCCTGAGGCAACCCTCGCGTGGTCACCAGGGTAGCCTGAGCTGCCCGTGCTCGAGAGGCCGGGCACCGCGGGCACCTGCGAAACAAAATGGCGGACGAAGGAAATTTGATTCAGTGGGCCGTAGTTTTAAAGAATAATTTACAGTTGCCAGTGCGGATGGAGAGGGCCGCCATTGGGCTGTTCTTCCCACGTATGTACCATGCTTTCTTGTTTTGGACTTTGAATAAACAATGGGTTTATATTTACTACCGTAGGAGTGCGAAATACTTCATTTTGTCGTGAGGTAGGTTTGGCGATGAAATTTAAAACTGAAATAATCGTGATATTGAAATTACCCCCACAAAGATATTTTAAGCGGGCCACACAACGTGTCACAAGACTATGACAACAACAGAACACGTGTTCTTGTTTGCTAAAGGCCTTCCATCGCATTCCCATTGGTAGATCGATGACGTTGGCCCAGATTTACTGACCCATTTTTTTCTGATTGGAAGACCCTGCTGCTATGTTTATGCATGACATGGCGGCGTCTTCAAACTGTCTGGTTCGTTTGCTGAAAGTTTCGTCGTTTGGTGAAAGATGTCGACCCTCTGTCACCGCCTCAGTATACCGGAAACGTATTTGCGGAAAAGTTGGATGGGATAGGCTAAGTAAAAGATTACTCTGGCGTTCTTTATGGGATTAGACCGGAACATGTTGACAAAAGGTGTCAATTGATATTGAACAGGTTGGGGAAAATACCTTGATCAAGGTATTATACCTCGATCGAGGTATAGACTTATACATCGATTGGGGTATAGGGCTTTGTCAACTTCAGTTTTTATATATTTATGGAAAAAGTAGACATCCACACATACCCTGGACTGCATGGATGTTTTAACAACGTCTTTGGCTTCATTGTTCCATGATTTTCACATCAATTTATTCCTTCGTTTTAATACTTTTATGCGACTAATCATTCAGATTAGCCACTTCAAAAATGGGAGATGGCTTCAAATGACATATTTGGTGAAATTTATTCTGTAAATGAAAATGGCATGTGATGGCATTCATCGATGTCAAGGTCATGCGCAAATTGCAGGATTTGAGAGCCAATGCGTATTAATAAATCAAGTTTAATCGACAGACTCATAATGTAATCTGCTAGCATGTGCACATAAAAAACAGACCTCTGCTCTGGGTATTTTGACCCTGCCATGTGTTTGTATGCTAGGATATTGTGCACTGCATCGGACAATTTCATCTAATTGACTCATCAGTCAATGCATCTACATTGATGCTACTTTGACATGTTTGACAGGCCTCAATTTAAGGTGGTAACCTGTTTTCAGGTTGCCATATGAAAAATAGTGGTAACCTATTTCAGGCCCCCATAATTTTTACTAATAATAGGACGCAATAGGTTCCCACCCACAGGTTACCAGTGTAGAATTCATGGTAACCTGTTGAGAGGTTACCATCAGCACTCCTTAAATTGAGGCCTGCTTCGATATGAATTTGAGATGGAATTATGCCATCACGTGCCATTTTATTTACAGAATAAATTTCCCTGAATATGTCATTTGAAGCCATCTTTTATTTTTGAAATATTAAAGTGGCTAATTTGAATGATTAGTCGCATAAAATGGAGCAATAAGTTGTTGTGAAAATCATGAAATAATGAAGCCATATATGTTGTCGTAAGATCCATGCAGTCCAGGGTATGTGTGGATGTCCACATTTTCCATAAATATATGAAAACTGAAGTTGACATAGCTTTATACCCCATTCGAGGTACAGGCCTACACCCATGACACCTCAATCGAGGTATAATACCCTGATCAAGGTATAATACCCCGATTAAGGTACATGTATTTTCCCTACCTGTTGAACGGGAGATGTTGAGTACGAACGTTTTTTGACTTTCATGGTTGAAATCAAATTGCCAAAATTGTTGAAAATTCATAATTTGAAGCAAGAACGATTAATTTTCTGCCACAAACTGGGTGGATGGGGAGGGGCAGTTAATTATCTGATTGGGGAGGCATAGGTTTCAACATTAGACAAAATTTGTGTGTTGGGGAGAGAGAACAGCATCTTCAGTGTAGAGAGTATTATTAAGAAAGGGGGGGAAGACCACCCTGAGCTATTTTGGTTTAACTTCAGTAAGAAAATAAAGTATAAAAAAAATCGAACTTTAACCGGGGGACCGTCTGCAAGTCTGTCTGTTAACTTTTGTCTGTGCGTGTGGATGGTACCAAAGTTTGGGTATACCTTACCTAAACCATGGGTCAAAGAGAAACTCATTTTGAGGTCAAAGGTAAAGGTGACTGGTTGTAAAATCAGTTATCATTGAAGTGAATTGTGATGAGAAAGACACACGCCTATTCATTTCTACCCCTCGGCCAATTTCTGGTTTGTCCGTTCATTTGTTCATCTTCCTTGTTAACACCACATCACTGGAAGGATTATAGCAATGCTTCTTAAATTCATACACCGTATATGGTACTGGTGATAGTGAAGGTTATTGACCTGCACCTATTTTATCAAAGTCAAATTTTAGTAATAGTGATGTCTTCAAGAATTTCGTCTACACTCCAAATTCATACTGTGATTGACTAAAAGCCTCTCTAATGTATCTGACCTTAACCTATTTTATCATGGTCTACTATCCCACATGCTACACATTGTTTTCACGGTATAAAACCATATTGTTCATTCAAGTTCTATTTTTGTAATGGTGCTACTTATATATATCATAGTCTTTTCCCTTGTAACTTGTTACCTAAAACACATTTTTGTGCTAAATATTTTCAGACTTGTAAGAGGAACAGAGAGAATTACGTTTTAACATCGTGTTCAGCAGTATTTCAGCTTATAGTGATTACGACTTGTCCATATTCACAAATACGTCTTCCACGTTGTACATATATACATGTATACCTCCATGGATAAGGTGAGTGCATATTTTCAGTGAGTTTTAAATATTACTCATTCTCTAGGAGATTTTTTGGTTATTTTCTCTGGATAGATGCAAATACCATCATTGAGAAGTTGAGATCGATGTACGAAGCTCATGAGGCGGAGGACATTAGTCCAGTGATGCTGAGGCTGAAAGAAGACAACCAAGTCACCACGATCTCTATTACACAACTGCCACCTGAAACTACACAAGTTGATATCCCTGAAACTAGCCAGGTTGACGTCCTTGGTGATCGGGTTGGCATCCCTGTAAACCCAACGGGTGATGGGTCACCAGCTTTAACAAAGGCAACTTCAACAAGAAAGGACTGGACAGTGGATGAAACACACCAGTTCATTGGAACATTATCCGAATACAAACATGAACTCTTTGAAAATAAAATTAAAAAACCATTTTGGAATATGATTTCCCGCAAACTGGCCACTCTTGAAATTACTGCCACTGCTGACCAGTGCAGTGAAAAATTGAAAACCTTAAAACGTCGTTACAAAGCTGTGATTGATCATAACATCTGGCAACAACCGTGCCACGTTCGAGTTTTTACAGGACATGCAGGATTTGTATGAGGATGATCCTGCGATCACTCCCACAGTGACTGTTGAATCCAGTCTGGGGCCCCAGACTGGAGGAACTGTCGCTCACAGTAATGCCCAGGAACATCCTCATACAAGTCAGGCAAATGATCCTGACGTAACTGAACGTGATACAGCTGCTGCTAGCCGTACAACCGGACAAAAGAGACCTAGTATGCCAAGAAGTCCCTCTTCCTCAACCAAGAAACCCAAAAAGTCAAAAGTTGACAAATTTCAAGATTATTTGAGGGAGAGGGATGAGGCATACATGTCCATGTTCCGAGAAATGCACAATGAGACGAACAGTTTGTTGAAAGACCTGATTAGAAAACTCTGATTGTGCTATTTTACTTCACCAAATTACAGAAAATTAAACTTAAATATTTGTCCGTATGTCTCGTGCATTTCTCTGAACTGTTCATTTGAATTTTCATTTGGTCCCATTATAATAGACTAGTTTGTATAATGTGATAACGAGTTCTGTGTCCGTCTATCCATTCTTTGTGGTTGAATTTATCTCCAGTTCCAGGTTATGAATTCATACCAAACTTTGAATATACCTTGCCCTTGGGTAGAAGAACCTTCTTATTTTGAGGCCATAATAGGTCAAATGTCAAGGTCACAGTGCCCCAAAACTGAAAATAGTTTGAGTGACTATATTCTAATCTTAGTCTGTCATTTAAATTTCATTGTCTGTGTGATATCGTGTCCCAGGCTTTGAATTGCCACTAAACCTGGGATATACCTACTCTTACCCATCTTCGCTTACCCAAGTCTAACACTACACGTGTTGCCTTGGCTGAACATAACATATTATCTGATCAGAATACAGGTCTGGTGATGTCATAGCGCTATAAATATTCCGTGATCCATATTAGGAGAAGTGCAATGTGTGACCTCTTTAAAATTCAAATTTGATTGGCTATTCGAAGCAAATTAACATCAATACACCCACCACTTGCCATATTTGGAGATCACACGGGCAGACATCAAAGAAAATCCTAGCTGCACGGTGTTGGCAAGCTCCTATCTTGATTGGCTATATGACATCACGTGCGTTTCTCGATTTGAACAGTTTACTCAATTCAGTAAGTCAAGGTAAATGACGGAACGTTAATGCAGTATTTAACTTGAAAATGTCAAGATGACTCTTACCCAGGAGGTCAATGTCGCCAGGTCAAAGCCATGGTTACCTAATTTTGCTTTGTCCATTATAATATCCTCCTGTGGGCTACCTTTTCCATCACATGTCTGTTCAATATTGTTTTAGGAGTGAGTGGGCGTATATTGAAGTCCATAAGGCTCTTGTTAAAGACTGTTACCCCTGGGGATATTTCCCCTGTGTGTCTGTCCATCTGTCTTTAATGAGATATCTGCTCAAATATGAGAGCCAGTCTTTTTCAGTGGACAGAATCTAATAAGCCAAAAAGAATAATATGTATGTTTTCCACAAGGTCAGTCACTTGATTGGTTGTTTAGCATGAGCAGCCCTCATCTATATTTTGAGGGCAAATAATTTAAATAGATGAAGGATTTATTTTTTCATGAGTAAAACTAACCGATTTTCTTCATATTTGTATATGATTGATTTGAAATTTAGCATACATGTGTATTTCAAAGATCAAGGTCATGCTAAACAACGAATCAAGAGACAATGATCCTACATGTTAAATGTCGGGATAGATGTAGGCAAAGTGTAGCATATGGGGGGTATAATATGGGGGGGGGGGGGCGGGGGGGGTCAGACACAAGATATCATGTGTATGTGCACTGGACTGTCTCATCTCCATGTGTCCATTTTTCCTGAGCAAGTAGCAATCAATTTTTCCGTCTAAACTCTTTTCGGTATGGAACCAACTGGTCCATACAATATCTTGACCATCCTTTGTTCAATTATCCTCCGATAAAGTGAAATTTCAGTATGATATAATGCCTGGTACATGTAGGTAGGGTAATGCGAGTCATATATATATTATTTTTTTTGGCCAAATGTACTAATATTGAAATTTCCCTATTCCTGTAAATGTCAATTAAAACAGTAAACTGTAACTCAAGTTGAAACTTTCAAATTTTATGTCAGTCAATGACTTATGAATTGCATGTTACTGATTTTGTTCAAAGTTAACAAAGTTGAAGTTAAGAATATACATAATATGTATAGAATTGTTGAATTCATTATTCCTTCTATCATACAGTATTCAAAGCTGAAAAGCAGTCTTATTATAAACATATAATTTACAATTTATATACAATAAATTTTGCTGATCCAGTATTTCAGAATGTTTTCCCATCATTCTTTGTACATGTGTATGTATTATCATTCTATACAACAGAAATGCTAATATATACTAGTCTCCAGAATAATATTGTTTCAAAATCATGTCAGGGGCTTATCCAGGGTTTATCTTTGCATTGGCACCAACACCATTAATTGGTTCACATGAACCTTTTTCTCTCGACAGAATGGGACAATGGAAAAATTATGTTTTTGCAGTGCGACGTTACAGTGCGACATCACCATGAGGATCAATGTAAGACCAGGTTTGTTATTTCAGATTAACATCACAAAAAACAAAGAGCTGAAGTAAATCAAGATACGCCTGTAGCATGCATATTTCATACATTAGGTTTTGATAAATGGGAAAAGGGGCATAACTCATAAGAGTATCACACAGTAATATGAAGATCTTCACATGTGATGCCAATATTAACTTCCAAAGGGGTCATTAAGATCTATGTGTTAATCACTGGGTGAGGCCTTGGAGTGAAATAACCATGGAGATGATAAAAGACTGTAACTGATGCAATATATTAATTATAGAACAAATTCAGTCTGTTCTTCGTCCCAAATGCCTGGACCATCCCCTGACATGTCTCATGGATAAAGATATGCCTGAAACCATGGAAACACATTAAAGGTGAACTGTAAAGCTTTCAATTTTTTTCTAAAATGTTGCTTACATTACAACGTGTGTTAGGTGATAGAACTGTATGATTTCGGGGTAAATATATTTTGCTAAATTGCACTAAGAATATAAAAGTTATCCTGTGATAAATCTGTATTGAAAATTTAATCGGTTGTCTCTCTTTGCTTTTAAAACGTAATGACATTATAGAGGTGTCACCGTGTCATTCATTCAAGTGAATGTATCAGTTTACATGCTGTCCTCCTACGTCGGATGAATGGGTGAGCACCCCTATAACGTCATCATACAAAAAAAAAACAATGGGAGGCAATCAATGACATTTTCGAAAGTTGTGCCTCTCAATTTTTGGTGGTATAACTTTTGATTTATTGTATACTCAGAAGAAGAAAATAATCCACAGAACAATTATCCCACATAACAATTATAAACACAAAGGCCTTGATTTCCGACATTTTAGCAGAACATTGGAAAGCTTTGCAGTTCGCCTTTAAGCATGCAGTGCGGCGATAAATGGGCTGACAACAATTTATTGTTGAGGTTATAATAGACTTGAATTAAGTTACATTTCAACTGCCAACTGGACAACATGAAGACTTCATGATTATATTCTCCATAAATCATTTTGAAAAACTGAATTTCCAAAATTGGGGTGGTACATGAAACCTGACAAAGTTAGGTAAAGTTTAAATTATTTTCCAGAGTAATATCTTGTGAATGCAATCTGGAGATCATCGGTAATATATTCATATAGTTCGAAGAATTGCAGGTCAGTTGTGAGATATTAAATTTTTAAATACTGCTGTCAAATATTTTACAACATACAGTCAAACTTGTGTCTGATCCTAACATTGAGAATCAATTGACAAGTTCTCCGGACTAATTTTTTATTTTTCATTTTATATATGAAATCATAATATAATAATACCAATATTATTGTAACCTCTGTTCCTATACCATACTATAAAATAATAATAAAATAATAATACACTTATGTGACAAAATTTCACTATTTTATGTTTAAATTTTAAGTACATGTAGTATTCCCTTTGATCTACACAAGATCTAAGCTGGCTGTCGCTATCTGAGTGAAAAAACCTTGAGTGTGACATTAAACCAAATCCAGTCCCCCCTCCATATTTCAATGTTAAAAGTCATGCATTTCCTGGATTTACTTTGTAAACAGTAAAGTTATTCCTCCTTATTCTTCCCTGAAATGGGCCAATCAAAACACTGTACCGTATCGTCTGTACTATGGTCACAGTGTGTCAGTTTCAGCGTGAAATTCTACATGTCTGTGAGAATCAAAATTGGTTTGTCACTCTGTATCGCTTCTATGAAACCATTTGTAACTTTAAGAACATGCATGGCGTGAGTGATGAGTGTGTAAAAGCCGAGGTTTTCCATGTCTCACAGCGAAACTTTTGACTGCATCCTTACGGAGACCGCTGTTTTCAACACCACTTTCGCTAAAAACCACTGTACGACACACTAATTTGCAGCCTCTAAATCCGAGGCTTTTACTAAAGTTAGAACCCTCGTCCCGGCAGTGAACGAAGGCTCGTTTTTAGACAGTGGATGCCTGTACATCGCGCACATGCGCCTATATGGGGGCCGCCATGTTCTTTCAATCGGAGATACGAAAAATATTGAACTTACGGCAGGTAAATACTTGCCTTAAAGTTACGCACAAAGTTACGAAGATTCTTAAGTTACGAAGTTTCATGAAAGTCGAATTTACTTACGAAAAAAGATACGCGTGAGTTACGAAGAAAAATGTTCGTAAGTAGCTTGATGAAAGTGTGCCCAGGCTGTGAAGGAAACATGGGTTATCGGACAATACGCGCGAAAAGGACGAATAGCCGATCACACTATTCAACATTTTTAATGGATTCATAACCACTTTAAATTTCATTCACCTGTTGATATTCGAAAATGGATTATAGAGACAAGAGTTTTTTTGGGGGGGAGGGGGGGGGGAGTGTGGATGGTGGTATTACAGTGAAGTGTCGAAATATGGGGTCCCGATATATAACCCCATGCTTTATATAAAAATACACAAGTTCATGAAGTTAGACCGCGGTTCGCAGTTCATTAGTCGAGATCAGCAATTATTTCCTCAGATATGGAAAACTGTATTTTTTTATTATGAGTACTTTGAACTCCAAACTCTGCATACCAAGAGAGAATATCATGCTCTATATCTTTGCATATTCATATCCCAAATCTAACGCCAGAGGGCGCTGCTAGGGGCGCTGTCATGAGTCGCTGAATGACTGGTCCCGAATAACGAACTGAGAGCCGCAGTTTTATACCTTTGTCGAGCGATTCAAAATCCAACCTGACTGTCCATTCAAGTCGGCACAGCGAGATGATAGTCTGCTTCTTTCTCAAATCTGATCGGTCAGTCGTGACATGCCTCTGGCAAGAGAGGTCACACACTAATCAGCTGTCCAATCAGAATTGAGAAAGAAGGGGACCATCATCTCAGTGTGCCGTTTATTTCTCGTTTCACCCAAAGTGCGTTTCAGACCTTGGTGTATTTTTATATAAAGCATGCGGTTATATATAGAGACCCCATATTTTACACTTCACCGTAATACCATCGTCCACACCCCTAAAAACTCTTGTTTTGAGGGCCTGTGAGACACACTTATCCGCGGCTATCAAACCGGCCCACTGTAGCGTTGGGCATTGTAGATCATGTATTGATCTACTGTGTGTCCCAGATAATATATCCGAGATGTGTTTGGCAATATTTCGGCGACAATTTATCGGACGAGATTAAAACTTCACACAGTATATAAACTAAATTTTGTTTTTACCTGCGGCACGCAGGTCTACGGGAGGCTCGCGTTGTTGTTCTTGTTGTTCTTGTTCTTGTGACTTTTTGAAATGCGCATGCGCTAAGAGAGTGTGATCTCTGCCACACTTTTCTTTTCAACTTCCGATCTCACATGACAATACTGTCTTCAAGCGCGTTTGAAATTCATTTGCAACTATATTCGATGGAATGAATTATTGCTTCGTTAATTATTATATATGAGAATAGTGTGAATAACGTCAAAGGACCTACGAAGTAGGGTAGGCGTTAGGACTCCGACACGCACTGTGCTCTTGGACCCCCAGTTGAAATCCTGCCAATATTAAGATGGGCACGGCCCAAGTTAGAATCACCAGTGATTTTAATCAAAAATCCCCAGAAATTTTCATCAAAAGTAGGTCCACTCGAAACATACTGGCAACAGTCCCCTAATGCACCTTCATGCCCAGTGTGAATAACGTCAGAGGACCTACGAAGTAGTGTATGCATTAGGACTCAGACACGCACTGAACTCTTGTACCCCCAGTTGAAATCCTGCCAATTTTAAGATGGGCACGGCCCAAGTTAGAATCACCAGTGATTTTAATCAAAAATCACCAGACATTTTCATCAAAAGTAGGTCCACTCGAAACATGCTGGCAACAGTCCCCTGATGCACTTTAATCCTAAAAATCAAGGTTCTAATATCAACAGTAACACTCAGATATAACATATATATAAATATTAATATTCATGTCACTGTTCCATTTTTTCTCTAGTTGTATTCCTCTTAAAATTTTGTACTCTGCCTTTGACTGGTGTTTGTACAATAAAATCTTGAATCTTGAATGATTATTTTGCCGACGAAAGGATTCAGATGGACTCACTCATTACCGGACAATTTCAAATGGTAGCCCACTTCGAAGAGACAGAAATGATTATGTAGTATTTAATGAGTTGGACACCCCTGTGCGCGAACAATACCTCGCAGTCGTGCAGTTATATTGTGCACTTTCGGTTGCATGACATTCGGCAAATAGCTATTTTGAATGATTCTCTTTCAGAACACAGCCTCTCTATCCTCATTCTCGCAAGCCAGGGCCTTGATTCGCTGGTATTGATGTTCCCGTCCTCTTCCGCACTCAGAATCCCTTTAGAATAGCATTAATCACTTCCGAAAATTCAATACTTATGTTTATCAGCAGACAATGCGCAGAAACATATTGCATTTGACATCATTCTGTCAAGTCAGAGCCCATTTCTGCTAGAATTTACTGGTTCTATACAAAATTTACGTTACTTTGTCAGTTTTACGAATGGAAGGACGTCATTTATTAGCAGATGCTGACCATAAAAGCGATCTATTTGTCCTCGTTGTCAAAAGCTAGGGCCTTGATTTCCAGGAGAGGAGAATTCGACATCATTCTCTTACACACATACCTTGTTTAGTGAACTAGCCCTGACATTTTCCACTTAAATTACCTTCGAAAAGGCAAGTTTGAACTTGTCAGATGAGATGATATTTCCTAAGAATGAAATAGTTAATGTCTTGGTATTGACTCGCTGCATGGAAAATAGTGTCAAGGTATTTAGTTTGCAGGTGACACGCAAATACAGAAACTTAATTAATTAGTCCAATTGAATATCAAGACTGTCACAGGCCTTAATTTAATAGTGAAAAGTGTCATTATGCCTCTTGGACAGTTTGATAAAGCCTTCAACCCCATTCCATAGTTTCACAGATCAGAGTGATAGACCTTATACTAGATTCATTGAAAATTTAGGAAATATAAACTTTCCATTATGCTCGGCAACGTAAGCGAGAAGGGAGACTGAAGAGCGTACATTTTTGCGCTATGACTAAACCCTTGAAATTTATTTGGATTCCAAATATTTGAAAGCCTTTTTGATTTGCAAAAATCAACGGCTGAACCGAATGTTTTGAAATTTGGCATACACGATACTTATACCAAGATATTGCCAAACCGATAATTGTGACTTCGTCTGTCAATTCAGTATAGACGGCATGGACCAGTCAAAATCGTTGGATTTTGAACGGGGAAAGTGAATATATATATATATGGTATCAGACCTATTAGGCAATTCCTACAATTGTGAGTTAGAATCTGAAAATTACTTCCCTGGGCATGAAAACACTGGCAGATGTTGTTTTTTCTACCATTACCACTACCTCCGCTGATATGCCTTTCACTGTATTATTGCCACTGCCGCAGGTTTTGACTACAATGTAGTCATTTCTCACTTGTTCCAAAGTGTCACGAGAATTCTTCCAGTAGTTATCAATAAATCTCGAAAACAAATATTAGACATGTAGGAAGATTTGTGGGTTATATTTTGTAGTCATGACGTCAAGCCTGCATGTCATAACATTGGCAGATCAACATCATCGTGGACCCCAAAAAACATGGTAGATATTGGTAATCTTCGTCAATTCTCAACAGATTTTAATAAGATACGGGGAAAAATGATGATGAAAATTAGTGTTATGTAGACCCAGGTACCTGTCCCCTCTGCTGATGCCGAGATGACATTCTCGGCATCAGCAGAGGGGACAGATACCTGGGTCTAGTGTTATGTGAAGTTTCAATGTTGTACGATAAATTCAAAATTGTCTCCGAAATATTGACGAAAACGTCTCAGATATATTATCTGGGACTATGGTGTTCTATTTGGGCCAAGTTTGCGTCGCATGGCGACTTTTAGAAACTCGCCACTCGCCACGCGCCGTGGACCTCTCCGGCGCGCGGCGACTGGCGACTTTCTGCTATCTCTCAACCTGCAAAAACTCGCCAGTCGCCACCCGCCGTAAAACACGGCGAGTTTCGCTCCATCTTTTAACCTGGAAAAACTCGCCGCGCGCCACTCGCCGGATGAACCACGGCGCACGGCGACTGGCGACTTTTGACTATAGTGAAACTCGCCACTCGCCACGCGCCGTGGACCTCTCCGGCGCGCGGCGACTGGCGACTTCCTGCTATCTCTTAACCTGCAAAAACTCGCCAGTCGCCACCCGCCGTAAAACACGGCGAGTTTCGCTCTATCTCTTAACCTGGAAAAACTCGCCACGCGCCACTCGCCGGATGAACCACGGCGCGCGGCGACTGGCGACTTTTGACTTCTGGAATTCTCAGGACTTTTTCTCAAGTGCGCATGCCCGGGGAGCATCAATTATCGGAATATTTTGTTCAAAACATGCTGTCATTTAATTTAATTTAATTTTAAATCTCTTCCACGTGCATAAATATACATAATTTCTAATGAATGAACTCTCCAGCTACATCTGATGCTATGTGACTAATTTTGAAGATGTAAGCTATCTGTAATAATTAATATAGTTGTTTTTTGAAACAAGTTCTTTTTAATGCAATACGCATATAGGGCAATCTAATTTTGTCAAATGTGCAGATATTTTTTATTAAAATACTCGTTATCCGTTTCTGTGCAGAACTTGCATACTCTCGTTATTATCTGCTGGTATATTTTAAAAAGTTAACACCAAGACAACATTTTAAATCGTTTTTTTTTCATTCGTTTTATATAAGTGCCTATATATATTTATAAAACAGCATATCGTTTCAATTCAGGATGAATCGCCTTGAAATTGTTCCTTATTTAAGATACAATAAAGCACTCGACGCGGGAATTTTGTTTTACAAGATAAAAGCAACGTCAACTAATATGCTGTATGAAATATTAAGAAAGCGAATAGAGCGTCATCGTCATATTGATTAAAAAAGTAAGAAATAATGCTAACATTTTCTCTGGATGATTGAATTTCTCTCTTCGTAAGTTATATGTGAAAAACGGGCGATATCTTTGTATAAGAGATCCTTTATTGCTGTTTTAATCCATAGAGCGGCTCTTTGTTGGGTTGCTATTTCCTGTATCACAAACCCTACAAACTATCAAGACCCTATTTTTAAAGACGAAAAGACGTATTTCTTTCAACAGTTTCCATATTTTTTTTACTTCCTAAAATTCTATGAGATCGCGACTGTGATTTATGATATTGCAACTGCATAATTGATGCTCCTCGGGCATGCGCACTTGAGAAAAAGTCCTGAAAATTCCAGAAGTCAAAAGTCGCCAGTCGCCGCGCGCCGTGGTTTGTCCGGCGAGTGGTTGGTAACTGAACGAAGTACAACAACAGTTACGTATTGCTCACAATTAACCATTGACACGGTTGCTTACAGCGTGATGGAAAACCAGACAACCGGGTTGCAGCAGCGGATGAGCGCCACTTATCCAATCGCTACAGCGTTTACTTGGTCTATCACCGATGGCATTGATAAAGATTTATTTGTGATCAATGGGTCAAACGGTTATTTGACATTTAAAAACATTCCTGATTTTGAAAACCCAATAGACGATGATGTCAACAATGCGTATGTCTTAGCAGTCAGTGCGGCTGTTGGCAATGACATAGTTCAACAAACTTTAACTGTGACTACAATCAACGATGTCAATGACATCAATTATGATTGTACGCCTTACAATGGTGCCACCACCCCAGTTAAAAATGTCGGCGGTATTTATGAAATAACCAACTGGCAACAATTACAGGCGATGCGTGATGATCTAGCAGGTGATTATATTTTGGCTCAAGATGTAACTTTTCCTGCATTGAATCAATGTGGTTTTACGGGGTTTGAGCCTATAGGTAAAGATACAGATCCTAATACTCCGTATCACCAAGGTACAGCATTCACTGGTACCTTAGATGGCAACGACAAAACCATCAGTGGATTGATGATTATTGATAGGAATATAGATTTTGCGGGGTTGTTTGGTGACCTTAATGGTAATGTCAAAAATCTAACTTTAAAAGATTTCAAGATAACTGGTAATTCTAAGGTAGGTGCTTTAGCAGGCAATGCAAATGGGACGATTGATAATATCAAAGCCATTAAAACCAATAACGATGATATGAAAATAGATATATCTGCTGGTGATAAGGCAACTGATGTTATTTATGTTGGTGGATTGATTGGTGATTCTGGTTCGCCTATACGAAATGTTTCTTCAACCTTAAACATAAATGTTACCGCCAATCAGGTTGGTGGCTTAATTGGTTATCCAAATGATAATGTTACAGGTTATGCGACGGGCAATGTTACGAGTACTGGTA
>JAVTVY010036425.1:0-16000 GCA_036873755.1 Hanleya hanleyi
AAAAACCACCGTGGATCAGCGATACACATTACTGTGGTGAAAACGCACATCCACATAAAATTGTGTACCAGTGATTCACATACTGTGTATGTACTATACACAAAATGTGTATCTGTGGTACACAATTTAATGTGGATGTGCACAATTGTACGCAGTAGTTTTTAGAGAGTATACAGTATGTTGAAATAATTTCCAATGTATTGAGTTCGATAAAAGAAATAGTTACCATATTGACTTGTTATATGGCAGGTGCACATGTTTAATCTGAAGTAGTTTTTCATCAAAACTGGTTATCAAAACGAACTACCGCATTCTTGGTTTATCGTAAATGTTATCGAATTGAAATTTGAAAACAAATCAGGACCATAATTGAGATTTAGTGTACCAAGAAAAATCCAAAGTTTTTAATTCAAATATTTGGTAGTTTGTCGCATTAGATTATGGCGTATTTACTTTTGGATTTGCACCCTTCCTGGCATGTTTTTTGTTAAGAGAATGGTACGAAGAATAACCTGAATGAAAACCTTTCAGCTAAAAATTCGAATTTACTTCATTGATGACCACCAACGCAGTTTCATGCTGGAGAATAAAAATGTAATGTTTATGCGTCCTCCAATACATACCAGTAACTGGGCTACCCTTCAGCACTCGTTTTGTTTATCCGCCATGTACATGTAACTGCGCTGGCGGTCAGCGGTTAAGTAAATTCGATTTCGACGTCCATTTAGGTTTATTTATATAATTTTCCTACAATTCTCTTAACAAAAGTCAAGCCAGGAAGGGCGCAATCATTATATTTTTATTACCGGCATGGAAATAATAGAGTACAGGGAGCATGTGGTATGCCAGGTTGTCCTTAGTTAATTCAGAGACCATATAATTGATTATCTGGTGTCTGGTTAATTTGCAAATGTGTTAAAAACAATTTTTACTACTCACATTATCGTCTGGACTTGCGTCAACATCTTGACGTGACTTTTACTCCACTCCAGATTACGTACGGTATCAGCTATTCGGATAAGTGAACGCTAAAGGACTATCAAAATCTGAATATCCTGAAAATGTCCCAGTCACGCCGTGTAGTTTTTCATTCTCCAGGTCGTATATCCAAGATAGTATGTATTAACTAATTAGCAAACGAACAAACCTTATCAAGTACATTCGAGGTTTGTTCGAGTTTGCAGCCAATCGGATGTTCTCTGAATGAAAAACAGAGGAAATCCGATTGGCTGTAAACGAAACGAGTACACATTGGTTGTTCGGAAACAATATGACGGTTTTGTCAGTAAATATTATTGACTACCGCTTAAAGAAGCGGTTATAATTTTCCGCGGCAAATTTTGTAGAGATATGTGACAATCTCTTTTATGCCTGTATGGGAGCTGTCTGATAAACACAATGAAGGTGAGAATGCGTATTCACACTTCATATTGTGAGCCGCGGACCCTCATACAAGACTTTTATCTTGACTTCAAATGGCACATTCACTTTCGCATCTGCGAAATTATACATTTGCATGCCCTCTTCGCATTAAAATAAACAATATATGTTGGCCAACGTAATACATTATTTGCTATGGAAGTCCGCAAAAATTGAAACATGAAAGCGAGTTCGTTGATGCATGTCCCCAAAAGTTTATTTAAACAAAATAAATAAAACAGAATCTATATTTGTACTTTTTTACCCATAAATGGGTTAATGTTTGCAAGATTGAAAAACGTAAATCACAATATGTTCACCAGACTCAATCAGAAGATACATGTACATTATTCATCAAATATTGCCTGCTAATTCGGTTGCGATGAATGCAGTTAAATGTCAAGAGATATGAAAGAAGCCATACAGATGTGGTCCTATCGGGCATATTGATGAGGTTAAACAGACGTTAACGCATAATTAACCAAATTACTGTGTAGCGAAGGGAGAATTTAGGTCTTATTTTAATCAGACTGTCATAAGTAGTAGGAAGAACTCTCCTGTGTTGGGGGTAGCTTTTTGGTCATTCTGCCGGAACTATAGTGCACTTGACCTCTGTGACGTCCCCCAATATGCAAATTCATTAGCATTTGTGAGGGTGAAAATGAAGAGGGTTGGTCTCGGTTGGTTGATGACGTCACATCCGATGATGTCACGTCCAGTCCGGGTTAGAGATCAAAGGTCATTTCCGGTCACGTTTTTGAAACGCATGATGTCACGGATGACTAAATATATGCGGATAAGTCCCCCGTCCCTGTGGCTTCCCAGTCACGTCAATGGGACAGTCGCTTCGTCTGAATCACTGGGAATCGTCGGGAATGTCCAGCCATCTTCGGGAATGTCCGGAATGTTCGGGGGCAATTGACTTTTTAGCTTGTCATATTGTGGTCATTTTGAACCCATATGCTACCCCCACCCCCGAAGCAGAGGATCATGGGTAAATTCAAAATAGTGACCATGCATGTGGCGTACCAAATTTTTTTTCTTCAAAATTCCTGCTTTTCTACCAGGCAAAGTGGGCAAGCGCTATTTTATTTCACATCAGATTATTATTATTTACTCATTTATCATGCATTTTTTGCGACGAAAACACACAAATAAAACTTTGGAAAATTTTACCGAAAAATCGTTCATAAAATGTTTTTTTCAATGATGTCACTGTGGCGTCATCATGGCAGCCATCATGGATTTCTCTGCATTTTCCAGTGAACCCTGACCCAAAGATATAGTGTCTAGCCTAAAGGATAGCGAAAATGTATAGTGGCACTTTCCGCCCTCAGTAGTATAGTAAAGACCGATTGAGCCCTATTGACCTCAAAAATTTGCATATTGGGGAGGTCACGGGAAATTCCGGCAGAATTACCAAAAAGCTACCTCCAACACAGGAGAGTTCCAATCGTTGCAGGGAATGTATTCATCCGCGGTGATGCGGTCTGGCGGTGATGCGGTCGCGGGAAAAAGCTTCCGCGGAGAAAAAGTAGTCCCTAGACTTGAAATACGCTGTATGGTCCGATGGGGTCGAGTGAGGTATCAAAATGAAGCATTCGTGAAGGGGCATCTGATGGGCTGGGTCTGGGGTTGAAATTTCGGCATTCTGCGCATGCGCGGTGGCCAAAGGGTATGGAAATAGACGTTTTGGAGCTAGGGGAGCCCCTAATGGGCCGATGGAGTCGTATGAGGTATCAAAGTGAAGCATTCGTGAAAAGGCATCTGATGGGCTGGGTGTGGGGTTGAAATATCGGCATTCTGCGCATGCGCGCTGGCCAAAGTGTATGGAAATAGACGTGTTGGGATCTAGGGGAGCCTCTAATGGGCCAATGGAGTTGCATGAGGTATCCATGTGAAGCCTAGGTGAAGGGGCATCCAGTCATGGGTGGGAGCATGTAAAAATTTTCCTGAAAAAAAAAAACGGAACACGGACTTTATCGAAAAATCCTGGAAAATGCCTATATGGGGTATAAGGGGTATATAGGTCGCCAGGCTTAGGGAGCGTGTCAAAAGTTTTGACGCGAGCGCGTTCATTTTTGAACAGGAGGTCGTTCATTTCCGCATGCGTCAGGCCGTTCATTTTACACAGCAGCGTCAGAAAATGAACAGTCGAACGTTCATTTTTGAACGTTCATTTTTTTAATGCACTCTGACGTTCATTTTCGCACGTTCGTTTTCGCATGATCATTTTCTCACGTGCGCAAACGGCTGGCGTTTGACGGGAGCAGAAATGAACAACTTACAGAAAACTACCATCCCGATACTAAAAGACGCGCGGGATCAAATCTACTTTCTCATCGCGCGTCATTTCCGTGTTATAGATTTTATTGTAATTTGCCATGTCTTTTGTTTCGTGTGTGTATATATTCAATGCATTCCGTAATCATGTGGAGTGGTATTACCGATGTCGGTGATTTTCTTCAATAAAAAAAGGGTAAAACTAAAAGTAAAACGTTTTTCTTTTTCTTGTCCGTCTCCGCTTCAGCGGTTTGTCACCACCTATATACGAGTGTTCGCTTATATAATACTTGACAAGATAAATTAATGACTTCTTTCTTGTTTATTTTCCCCAGTGTTTTACTTGTTTGATGTGGATTTTTACATTTCGTGAATCTCTTCTTCATCCACCAAAAAATGAGATTCTCGGTCGGGCGATCAAAAGTCATGGCCTACGGCGCTTGCGTCCCGTGGATAGATTGTTTCGTCATGGACATGTTACTTTAACTGATTCTTCTTTATCAACTTACAAACGTATTCCAGCGATCTGTAATGCCTAGAAATGGTATAATTTTAATAAAGAAGCCGACAGTATGTATTGAAAATGAAGTTCGTGCGCTGGAAATGGGCCCTATAGAGAATACTTTGTATGCGGGAAAGAAGGAAGGGTTTAGGCTCCGCAAAGGATATTTCAATACATTGGTCTATGAAAAATATCCATCTTCTTTAAAGAAATGTTTTGATGTGTTGGTGTTTGAACTGCGTCCTTTTGTTTTATTTACAAAGGAAGGCGCCCTCACAGGTTGCATAATGACGGGCGCCACATGCGTGATGAAGTCTCCACGTGAATCAATCGGTCCATATATCTTTTTTAAAGAAATGGCTTGATGTGTTGGCAATCAGAACTGTTTTATTCAAGGTTTATTTTTGTTATTATGGAATTAAAACTTTGAACTCAATGGTTTTATTGACAAATAGGAGACCTCACATGGCGGCCTACTTTGAGATATGACGGGAGCTGCATGGCGTCTCTGCGTGATTCAGTCGGGCCATGTCTTTTTATAATGATCATACATGTAGTTTGTAGGCCTGGATACTTTCCCTGATTTACTCATTTCTTATTGAAGATAATATTACTGAAGACAAAAAATTCCCAATGTCATAAGGATAAATCGTTATATAAGTGAATGACTTTATATGTCTATATTATACATTCGTCAGTATGTATTTCCTCTACGATTACTGGGAGACGCACTAATAAGTTCGGCTTATTGCGCTCCTGTCGTCAAATAAACTATTTAAACCAAGTGAATGGCGATATTGTGGTTACTGATCAAGTTCTCTTTTCTCCCCCAGCGCGGATGCAATTGGCATATTTCCAAGCAAAAAGGAAACACGTTTTTTTTTCTTTTCTTGTTCTTAATTACCATTGCGATTTATGTTCTCCATTATATATCTCTGACAAAGTCCTGTTGTGAGAAGCATGGCTTTCGAACTGCATGCATGGGGACTCCTTGCATTTCATGGTCGTGGTCCTTGGGAGAAGAAAAGAACTACATTATTGTGTATATATAAATAACACATTATCATGTATGGTTTGTGTGTGTGGTAAGGTGAACGAGAACCGTTTAATAATAGCTGGAAAATACTTTTATCAGGTTTACAACTATCTTCCAGGCGTGTCGATACGCTGTCACCTACAAATAATGCTCCGTATAATTCTATATTGTGCAATAAATTCCTGTACTCTGTGATTCACATGACACCAAACTGTAAAATTGGATTCATGAAAAAATTCACTTTCATTCTGAAATACTTCAGATGAGAGATAATCGGTACTCGATCACTGGATATGTAACTTATAATACAATCACGAGGACAAAACGTTAGAACTCTTGGGGGTAATTTTCTCTTAAGGTAATTTTGAATTTAATAGCGAAAAATGTATTTCAGATTTCATATCGATCATGTGATATACTTTATGGTGAAATATAAGTGAATCGTTTATTGAGCTTTATTCATCTATCAAAATACGATAATAAAATCAACGCTATATGTACATCTGTTCAAGAGGCTTTCCGTGATGGATCATTTTTGACACCAAATAATAAATATAACGAACAGCATTTAGAACACCGCAAGATGTGTAATAAATTAAATTGAAACAATATTATGTCGAGTTTCAAATGTTGAAAGTGTCAGTTACGGCCTACCAGGAAAATCCCGGGTGGTCATTTGGTGTGTATAAAAAGCCATCTGGACCTGGAGACTATCACTATTTTCCCATACGGAAAAATTAGTAGCCGTGAAGAAATCTGATGCAATGAAGCACACACCTTACAACTCTATATACCCGGGAACGGCAACGACTTTGAGCTCTCCCCCTTTCTGGGCCTCATGTGCAGACGGCCCACGCGCGTCACACACTATCGATACAGAGCAGGTCGGATAGTACAATAGGGGACAGCTAGGGGTTTAGCATATACGGTTAACATTCGGGATCAACATCCGCTGAATGCCATCTATCAAATTTGTTATATAAATGTCATACAAATACGTAATATAATAATGTGTGGTTTGATATCACAACAAAGTCCTTATTTGTCTATCAAATTAATTCAAATTACGAACATTTTAAGGAGCTTAATTCACCAACTTGTTCACCCGATTATTGTATCATTCTTTACGATATTTGGTCACATCGGACTTTTAATAAAACCAAATCAGTATGGTGATATTTCTTTGTCGAAGTTTAATATTATATAGTTCATCTCGTTTTCTTCCAAAAAATAATACACGCGCGTTAGTTCCTATATGTCGCTCGTTCTATAATTCCCGGTAAATAATTCCCCAGAATATGCACGAATGATCCACTTTTATTATATTAATTTATATCCTTTTGGGAACTAATCCGGAAATAATTAAGTTTCACACACACACACATGCGATCAACATGTTATGGGACTTGAATACAACGTACTAGTACCAGGGAAGAAATTACCGAGTCTTCCAGCATAAATATTATGAATAAACGTTAATCATGCATTCTGTAATTAATGAACAACATAGGAAAAATTAAACAAAATGTATGCATTAAATATGACTTTCTTTGATCACAAACGGTGACAGTCAGTTTGCATCATAGTTGCACCATAGCTCCATAGTTGCACCATGGTTCAACATATAATTAACTTATTTTTTCACACATTCAAAAAGATCATGGTTATCCAGATATTTGACATGGGAAAATATACCACGGCTGTACAGCAATTCTCTACCTACCTGCCGTGGTAAATGAGTACCATGGTAACCATTGTAAGAACTAACCATGGTAAATATGTGCCTTGATTTACCATGGAATTACCATGGTACAGCTAACCATGGTAAATTTGTACCATGGATTACCATGGTAAACCATGGTAAAAATAAACACGGTAAAATGTACCATGGTTTACCATGCAATTACCATGGTACAACAAACAGTGGTGAATTTATACCGTTGATTACCATGGTAAACCATGGTAAAATAACCATGGTATAGATGTACCATGCATTTACCATGGTAACCCATGGTAAACCATGGTACTTTTTTATAAGGGAATCCAAGCACCCAAATGAATTCGTAAGTCGCTTCCCCAAATATTATATCGCAGTCACCTTTTGACTGTGACTGTTTTTCTTAACCACTATGGACAAACAGCATTCAAACGGCCACTACTCCCGGGGTAAGCGGGTTAAACGTAAGCTACGAAGCGTTGCATCAGCTGCTCTCTACATTGGAATCTTACTTTGCTACCATGGTGTGTTATGTATTATATCAACCGTACGAAACTTGAAATTTCATATAATTGTACACTTGTGGGCGTTAACTGCAATCACGCATGATTTGCAGGAGCCAGTCATATGCAGTGGATTCTGGAGAGGGATGGTCATGTCTGTCCGTCACGTTGCTTAGATTATATGCAGCACTATATTACATAGATACACACAAGGATATGATGCACGTGAATGATTTTAGGAGTGGAGTCATTTTGAAATTCTGGCTAATTCTGATCTTTCTGTTGGGAAGATTGGCACATAACTGTACCTTCTTGCAGGATGTCGTTTTCAAAATACTTTGTGAACGGTCCCAACATTAACAGAACGGTATGTTGTCTTACGTATGAAGATTCCTATCGTTTAAAGAAGTGCAATTCGTTCAAAAACATGATATTAAATGTAACCTGACCAATGCCATAAATATTTCATCGAATGCATGAGAACATTTGTAAGATATCAATGCGAGTTTCATGATACACAACACACTATCTCACCGCAGGATATGTAATGAATGGCGGTATCTCAACACGTGAAAAATGACTCCTCCTTGTGATACTCCGTACAAAGTAATGAACTACTCTAACGATATGTATCGCCAAATTTGAGAAACTTTGAGTGAAGGCGCTTGGTGGTGAAGTTTCTGCAACAATGTTTTGTGACGTTGGTTAAAATCGTCACATTTAACACAGGATCTAGCAAATGCTACTAGGCTTGATATGTATACGCCATATGCCGGTCCCACTGGAATATTACTGTCCAGAAAGGGATAGTTTACGATGCCGAAATTGTAATCATCTCTTTTGTGATACAGTCGACGAGAGAGAAGGCCCGCTTCATTTTTATAGAGATATAGGTCTAAATACGATGTGCCTGTAGGGTTATCTGTAGTTTTGCACGTTTAAAGTTTCAAGTAAACAGTCAAAGTCGCGATATTTAGGCGATGGTCGAATTGCTCGTGAACTCCTGGTCTCTACGAGGATGACAAGGTTCGATATATCGCCTATCCGTCTCTCCCTTCAGTGGGCGTTTTCGATGGTGAAGTAACCGGCGGAGATATTTCGTCCGTGGTGTCAGGAGCACATGTTAAATAGGTTCAGATGGTCGGTTTGACCTCGCGGTATTTTGACAATATAAGAAAGTAGTTGAATCAAATTATGACATACAGCGGCAGGCTTACAATATTTCTATTTGAAGTCTTGTAGGCGAACTATCTGTCATTCAGTCAGTTCCTAAGTGGTTTAATTTTCTGTCATGAAAGTGTTTTCCCCCCATTGTTGCTCAAGAAGACACTAGCTCAGTTTGTTCAGATCGATCACTTTTTGGTTGGGTCGTTCTGTTCAATAAAAGTTGGGTGGCAAAAGTTGTTCTGTTCAATAAAATTTGTATAACAGAAATGCTAACATAAAATTATAAATTAGGTAAATTCCCACCTTTTCCGCGATCGACAATCCAGTGAGTATATTATCAGAGAAAGGTGTACATTGACATTGGAAAGATGACCACTAGAACTGTTCTGATGAACTGAAAAACAAACTCACTGTTTTTTCCGACTGTTTTTTTCATGCCTCACCGTGGATACGCTGAAAGTCGATCTAGCGCTTCATTTCTACAAGCGAAATCATCTGTCGTGTATTCACCACGTTTGATCGGCAAATATGAGAAGAATTATGGACACACTGAGAAGGAATTATTGGTCATTATTCTCGGCTGTGTAATATGTAGAGACTGGCCACTAGCCCCTGGTGAGTCTGTTTCGGAAACAACTAGCGTCATCGCTAAAAAAATCAGAAATTACAATCCTGGAAGTGAGCTGTTCGTGGCGGACAATTTTAGGATTTCCTTGTTCATACCATGAACAACTTACTTGTAAGTGCTGATAATCTGAAAAATTTCAGAGAAGAAAGTCGAAATCACTCGGTTCTTCAAGATCTTGAGCGAGTCGTTCTGGAATCATGGTCAGGCAACAGATCCGACTATGAGCCACAAATTTATTTGTTACTTCGATTGTCGTGAGTAATTTTCATTTGAGGATAATCATGAGTTATTACTCCAAAAAATGAACGTTCGGTAATGCCTACCTGACTCCGTAGGAGAATGCTGGATAAAATCCAGAGTAGACATCAAGGAATCGAGAAATCCAAACGTAGGAGCCAGGGATGTACTCTACTGGCGTTGCATGAATGATCGGATATAGGACATGGTATTCAGATGTTCAACGTGATTTCCCTGCCAGAAGTCACAGCCAATGAATGGGACAGGCAGTGGCAAACGTTTTGTGTTGCTTTATGTAGTTTTCAAAACCAGGATTATATCATTAGGTTACCTATTTTCAGAGATTAAAACGCATATAAGATAAGTGGGAAGAGGTGCCGACATACTGACAGAGCCACATGACTTCACAATATAGTCTTCCGGTTAACCTATTCTAAAGCATATACCAAGAATCTAACGCTTCGTGATATGTGTTGTATCTCCGGTACGCTTTTATTTTACCTGTTCAAATTCTTCTGTTATCCAAACTCTTGAATATACGTAATAGAATTTCTAGAGAAATTCGGTAGATGATTCAAAAGTTGATAATAGATATTATCAGGGCCTGCAGCAGAAGACCTGCAGCTTTCGAGAGAGAAGCATGAAGTTCCACAATGGCAAACATAGCGTTATTACCTTCATGGTTACCGGAGGGGAATTTAGTTTCATTTTTCCCTTCTCTTTTCTGGAAACTTTGAAATTTAGGTGCATAAGTATCTGACGAAGAGTTTTTGACAATTGTTTCGCCTAGTTTATTTGTAATCTCTACTCTGTCAGTTAACACCAGTTAACACGTTTGTTCTTCTTCGTGGTTCTACGAGCTTTGGCTCTAGTTACTCTGAGATCTTTTAAATTTTCAGATCTAGGATGTCGGCGGAAACACCGTTCAGCTTTCTTCCTACGTTTCCTTGCTTCTTTGCAGCCATCATTGAACCATGGATTTTTAATATGTGCAACTCCTGAAGATGTGGGTATGGTTTGGTTAGCAATTTCAATCAGCATATCTGAGAATAATTTATAGGATCTGGAACATCAGCAAAAGAAACTGCTTGTAGTTCTGGTGAACAAAGCTTTTCAAATTCTGACCAATCTGCTTTCTTGAAATTATACCTTGTTAAAGGGCTGAAAGAACAACTTTTAAAAAAGTGGGAAAGTGGTCACTTCCACAAAGGTCATCATGAACATACCAAGTGAATTCTTTGAATACAGGAAGGTCGCACAGTGAGATATCTAAAGCTGAATAGGTTCCATGAGCTGTGAAAAAAATGTGCGTAAGAACCGACATTAAAAATACACAAAGAATTATTGATATAAAATCTTCAAGATCTTTTCCTTTACAATTCTCTTCTTTATCCCAAAAGTTACTACAGCCATTAAAATTACCCATCAATAAACAAGGTTTAGGGAGCTGATCGTAAACATTCTGAAGTTCACTAAGACAGAGACCTCCTGTTGACGGTATGTACACCGTGCATAATGTGAATACAGAATTCAAAGTCAGGCGAACTGCTACAGCTGGTAAATCTGTCTTCAAATCAATAGGACTATGCAAAACACCCATTTAACAAGTATTGAAGAGCCGCCTGTAGCCTTTCCATGGTCTTGCAGAGCATAGGAATGATAGGGTGTATATTGTCGTAATTCAAATGTATTTTATCTGCTTCTTTGAGAAAGGTTTCATTCAAACAGAGAGCTAAGGGTTCATAATCTTGAGTTAACAACTGAAGCTCATGTAAATTTGGCCAAAATCCTCTGCAGTTCCTTTGGAGGAGGGTTGGAGACTGAACCATTTTTAGTCTTTATGGAGAAAAAACACACGAGAGTACACACACTAGGAAATAGAGTGTCAATTTAGCCATTATGAACGTGTAATTCAAGGTCTTCTCCTCTGGCATTCTGTTTTTTTTCTGCTCTTCTCGCAACTGCTGCATTTCTTTATCTTTGTTTATATAAATTTCTTGTTGTCTCTTCTGTTCACATTTCTTTTGCGACCTCTGATTTAAGGAAGACTTGCCGGGTCGCTTATTATCACAAGATTGATCCATGTGCTCAACGACCGCGTGTATATGTGTTCCGAATGGAGTTATCAACTTTCCCGTCATCTTGTTTTCCATCTTCCACGAGTATCTCATTGCTAGCTTCATCACTAGTGAACCCCTCGAACACATCATCATCGGGAGCGAATTGCACAGGTGTATCAGTTTCAGAAATAAAACCAAAATCTTCATCTTCACCTCCTTCATCCACTGAGGGCAGCTCATTGGTAGCATCGTCTCTGGTGAGTTCGGCAACCACATTTTCATCTGGGGTGAAGTTCAATTCACCACCAGAATGCACAGGTGCGTCTACTGAGGGTAGCTCATTTGCAACATCATCTTTGGTGAGCTTAGCACTCACATCATCATCTGGGGTGACGTTGGAGTTACCACTAGAATGTACAGGTGTATAATTAATGTCTTCATCTTCACTTCCTCATTTCTAGCGTCATCTGTGGTGAGCTCGGTTTCGACAACAGCATCCGAACGCACGGGTGAATGTTCACTACGACTGCCGTCTACATCAAGTGCAGTAGCAACATTGCTGGGCATTTGACTATCGTTGCCAACGCTGTCGTTCTCCACCCCGGATAGAGAACCAACAGTTTGAAGTGTTTCTGGATCTACAATCGTCTCAGACTCATTTTATTTAGACTGCTGACTATGAAGTAAACTTTCCGGACTTTCATCTACACTATTCCTTTTTGCGGGTGGACCAGAAATATAGAAGGAATTATCAACATCATTCTACTCAGAGAGAGCTGAAAATCTGTTTGAGCTCTTGGGTGCATTTTCTGCTTCCTCTTGTGCTCTTTTTAGTTTCCTTTGTCTAAGCTTAGAGTTCCCCTTTGAGGTCTTGTCATCCTGTCCTACAATTGACCAAATGCTATCACCAACGCTTTCATGTTGCTCGATTTCCTGTGCGTTCATTGTTACAGAGCTCTCCGCAACGGCGGACTTTTCCGTAACGGAAGATTTCTTCTCTGTATTGGATTGAATTTCAGTCACATATTGTGAAGCAGTCCGGGTTTTTTCTGTCAGTCAGACCTTCTGTGTTTTCAAGAATTTTACATTCCGTTTTTTGTTGCCTGTCTCTCCACAACTCAGACATTTATACTTAAATGGATAATCGTAAAACATGTGGTTTTCATCTCCGCAGGTGTAACAGGCTCTAACCTGACCTTTATACCAAATAGGTAGTCTTAATTCTCCAAACATAACTGCGGAGGAAAGAGTGGTTTTGATGCCAGACATCCACACCTTCCTACTCCCAGTTTTGAAATCTCTGCCAAAAGTATAGTACTCGTGAGAAATGCCGTGAACCAAATTTCTCAAACATGTGCCTGATGCCAGTGTGTGGTATCTCCTCAGGGCATTTTGCTCTGACAAGTACTTTCGTGGGTGCAATCGCCTCAAAGTGACCGCACTAATCTTGAAAATCCAAGATACCGTTTGAGAGGAGAACATCTCTGGCCTGTTCATTGTTTAATCTCAACAAACAATAAAGTAATAACAGTTGTCAACAGTTTACAAATAGCCCGCGCTATATATTAACACAGTGCCTCCAATGACCCAAAAGCCCGCATACCTAAGTAAATAAGCACAGTAAACAGGGGGGTCTATGATCTACTACATTTATGATAATTTTAGCAGCATCAGGTTCAAAATAGACCAGTTATCATTGATTAAAAATACGTCCCAGGTCAAAGAGATAGAAAAGAGACCTAATGAAAGAACCGGTGTGAACCGCTGTCTCAATGCATCTCCACCATTTGAGGATTACTCGAGTTTCGTGCAAGTGTGGAATTCGCGTTATTTCCGACATTTAGACAACGTAGACAAAACAGACGACCACAGACTGGGAATTAGCAGGGTGATGTCATCGTGACTGAAGATATCCAAATGTATATGTCTTTTGGACCGACTAAAGTATGGAGGTCAAAGTGACGACGCATTCGCGGTGCGCTTAGATGTTAATAGTCTTGTTCGTGTCCGGACATTTTCAGTTCATTCCCATGTCTCGTGTGGATAGTGTCCTGTTATTCGGTATTGTATAATCTAACAAAATGACTGACAGAGGTACTGACATAGACAATCTCTTGTTGGATACCTGGGGAACGGGAAGATGGCAGATGGTACAGTACGTTTGGCTGATACTACAGAATATACCCTGGGCTTATCATCTCTTAGCTATTGTCGTGTTTGGTATGTTACATTTTTTATTGTTGTTCAAGACCATACCCAGAGCTTATAATATCTTAGCTCTTGTCGTGTTTGTTATGCTGCAGACACGACCTCTCATCGCATTTAAGCTATTCTGGGTTAATAACCTAATATTTCGGACAACCTTGAGTCAGTTTAGTAGTTTTCTCGGCGAAGCACGATCGGCAAATTCAAAATGGCAGTCATGATGTGTTATGTGAATTTAGCGTATCTCTTTACAATAGGGATATTTTTCTGCAGCAGATCATATCCTTCTCAAGATTGAGGTCATTCATACCAGTCAGTAATGTCAGGCTCAGTGTGAGAATAACAAGGAAGAATTCAAAATGGCGGCCATAGGAGATAATCTGATATTCACATTTTCCTTTCAAATTTCGGTACATTTTCTGCTTAAAAATACACATTAGTTGCATTGGAGCTACTTTACCCCAGGGCTGATCATTTTGTTGCATGCATCTTCGACCATGCACAGCAGCAAGAACAAATTCTAGAAGGCGGTCATGATGTTAACCAATATGCCGTTTTATTTGCATTTTTTTCATTATTATTTTTCATCTCGAAGCACACATTCTCCTGAGCCACAGCTTCTTAATTCATGTTCATTTTGAGATTATATTAATAATTCAAATTAGGAGCGATGCGGGTAATTCGGTTTGCTCTTTCTAACTATTTCTCCAAACAAGTAAGTTATGGAATGAACTCTTTTCAGTCTTTATTGACATCATAGCTTACTATTGTAGGTGCTGCGCATAGCTTTCTGTTTGAGGGATCATTGGCAAATTGAATTTTTTTGTAGCCCCCAGGTGCTACATTTTATACTTATCCTGCGAGGTATTGGCATAGGGAACGAGTAGTGAACGTGCTATGAGAGGTAACATTATCCCAGTCCTTAACCGTAGCTATACAAGCTCTAAAATGTAATCACTCAAACCTATTTAAACACATGATTATGTCACAATGAAATATATCGCATGCAAAAGAATGTAGCACCCTAATTAATAGCTACCGCAAATGTTTGTGATGGAGAACGGAGAGAGAAAGACTGTTCAGCAATAACTGAAAATGTGTCATTGATGTTTTAACAATATATGTTGACAATACCACATGCGGTACCATCAAATATTGCAGGATATTGGTCGAGTTGTATTGTGAAAAATCAAATACAACGCAAATATCCAAACAACCGACTTAATTTACATCTATAGTAAATATTCTAAAATATTATAAAATATATCTCAATAGAAATAAATCAGCTAGGAAATCACATTCATCATCTAATTAATCTATTTAATTTTGAGTTAAATCACGACAATCATATGATCATATACAGAAAGATAAACACGGAAATCCCTAGGATGGTATACAGTTATTTCTTTATTTCCAGTCCATTAAGTGCAGAGTATTTTGCTTCAGATCAATTTGCATTTCAGACAAAGTAATCACTGATAGTGAGAAGTTAAGAGACAGACTAGGATGTGTATTGTTATATTATGGTGTCATACTCATACCTTGTCAGTGTCAAATATGTTTTAAGTTGTACTAACGCAGTCAGAATCTCTGTCTATCCATAGATATCAAATATTATACGCTTTTCAACTTCATGACCAATGGTCTTCTGCATTTTATAAATCTATCTCCATGAAAACAAATTGTCATAGTGCTTAAATTGGAGCGATATGCAATATTTGGACCCTTCATATTACGCTGATGGCACATAAAACATTTTTTCAAGGAGATTAAATATGATCTCCGATCATCGGTACTATTTGTCCAATATTTTTATACTGTTATAATTGATATTGAACACCAAGTTCATAGGAGGGATTTCTTTGTCATTTTGAAGAATGGGGTCAAGTTATGACGTCACATTGACGTCCTAATCACCTCAAACATGTTTAAATGTGACACAGTCATCTAGTGCAACATACAACCTTTTCAAACCTAACAAAATTTGCTATAGTTGGAAGTACAATATCAACTCGCATGTTATTTTTTAAATATACCCCCATTCCCGAATTGTGTTTCATTATGCTGATAGCTCCTAAAACATGTTCTCATGGACACAAAAAGTGATCTCGATCATCAGATATGCATGTCCAATGCATTTTCAGATGATTTGAACAAAATTAATTCGGTGATATTGACCATAGAAATCAGCGGAAGGCAAAAATATCATTTTCAACAATTATGACACATTATCACCATGTAGT
>JAVTVY010036426.1:0-15769 GCA_036873755.1 Hanleya hanleyi
AATTCATTCTATTCAATCCTCAACTGTCTATTGTATCTCATTCATTCACATCCTATCCTGTTTCTACTTGACCTGAAATGAAGCTATTTGACACACATATGTGAAACGATACACATGTCAGCTAGGCTCTTTTCTGACACAATTTATAGACCCAGACAACTACTGATAAAGAGAAAAATAGTTTATAAATACATCCCAAAATAATTATCTGATCTAACATAGTCTTTGTTGTAGCAGACACAATAAAGAATTGTCTTAACTGTGTATCGTCATTTTTCTTAAAAAATCCTGTATTTCTTCAAGAAGAATTGGGCAAAAT
Source organism: Hanleya hanleyi (assembly GCA_036873755.1). Taxonomy (NCBI): domain Eukaryota; kingdom Metazoa; phylum Mollusca; class Polyplacophora; order Lepidopleurida; family Hanleyidae; genus Hanleya; species Hanleya hanleyi. The sequence continues at coordinate 320 of JAVTVY010036426.1, forward strand.
CTATTTTATTTCACATCAGACTATTATTTACTAATTTATCATGCAGTTTTCGCAAAGACGCATAAATAAAAAAACAATAAATCTGACCGAAAAATCGACAAAAATGTGTTTTAAAAATGACGTCATTGTGACGTCATCAAAGCTGCCATCTTGGATTTTTCATATTTTCTGGCGGGGCTTGAACCAAGGGTATGGTGTGGTAAGTTTCAGTCCCCCTAGCTCAAGGGGTAAGGAGACTATTCAGGGAGTGAGGGCGAAATAGCAATTCCCAAGAATGCACAGGTCCCAAAAGGCCGAGGCTAAGTAGGTAAGGGTCGAAATGACAGCCCGCAACATCGAAAGGACTTAATAGGATGTTAAAGGTCGATATACTCGCATGTCAGTCGTGTAAAAGCGGGATTCTCCATGGAACGGGAAACATTTTGATATATGACTATCCAAACAGAATACACCCAATAGGAGACTTTCATATTACACGACTTTCGAACACCTGTCACGGCCTATCATGATCAGCCCGTTAAAAGGAGGTGTTCGCTTTAGAAGGATTGTTTCTCTTCAGAGTCGATCTCATCTGGTTCACGTCGTACTCTATTCGTCTAATACATATAGCTCCCGCAGTTTCATCTGCCTAGCTAAGTGAAGAAAACGTGCATTGGGATGATGGCTGGTTCATTGTCTCACTTCGAGCCGGTCGGTATATTGTGGCGTGAAGCTCAAGTATTTCCCGACTCCGTGTCAGTCCTGTCAGGCCAACCTAATGAAAATTTCCGGTTCGTTTTCTCATACAGTTTCATGTACCATGCATATTTTTTCTATTAAAATTCCAACTATTTACGAACAATAAACAAATAATAATATATCAACCGACTCGAGAACTGACAAATGTGTCCCAAACTTAGGGCGTCTATTAAGATAAATATGGAAGTAAGTAACTGCAAAAAACAGTAATCAATCCGCCAAACAGCTGTTAAATTTTTTGACTGGTGGAATCACGCGGAGAAAATGACGACGATTTACACTCTCACAGAGTATTTCTAGGGTTTTTACATGTTTCTGAATTACGAAAATATGACATCTTTATTCAAAACGATTGTCCAATATCATTTATCATCAAGCCGCCGAATCCGGACAACTGAGTCTGGTTTTGGTTAAAGGTATCATATTTTTTATAGTTATCTTTTCTCGGTGAAAATTCAGAATACGCAAATTCAGTATGTTCTCTCTCGGGGTAAAAACTTTTCAAATAAACACGAGAAAATTATATTTTCGGTTCATAAACGCAACTCACTAAGAATTATTTTTCGCACAAACCGAACTCCTCCTCGTTTTATACATATACCTGGTGGTCACCTGGATCATCATTTTCCAACAGACGACTTGATGGAGCTAGTGCATCGTCGTTCTGAAGTATTGGTATCTAGTACCGCTCAGGCCGGTGCTGGGGGCCGTGTGGTCATGTCATTCAATATGTCCCCATGAACAGCTACAATCAAAGCGTGGCTGAGATACAGATCATCAAAACGATCACTTTTAGTTTTGTGGTGTTTTTAGAAATACACAGTCGGTATATTTGTCTGTGGGGACATATGACTTCTTGACGGTACGCCTGCATCGTTTTCCACCACACCTTTAATGTTGCGTTTAATTGATTCTAACTTTCGTACGAAAAGCTGAATCGAACGTCAACACTGAAATTTAAGCGTTTATATGAATAACACTACAAATTAATAATAATAATAAGCTCGTGTGAATTAAAATATGATGATAGGCATATTAATCTCTCAGCGGAGTAGAGGAATATTGTATTGCGAAATCGTAGTATTGCGAAATTGCTAGTCCGCTGTATCGATTTAGTAGAAGTGATTTTCCAGGACTCTTTACTCACCGCGACCTTTGCTTCTGCTGTGTGATTATCCGTATTCACAGTAGAAGATAATAATATTATGAAAGATGATACTGTAAAAAAATCGATGAAAATTCCATGGAATCTTCAGAATATTTAAGCGAAAATGTATCATATGTAAAGAGAAAATCTCTCATATAAAGAAGTGAAAAAAGCGCAATGAAAAAAAATCATAAAAAATCGATGGGTCTGTATCGGTATTCAGATGAAAAATCTCGACGATAAGAATCTCAAATGAACAATGCAGTTGTATCATATGAAGAGCGAAATATTGCTAGCTATGTAAGACAATAACATTTCTACATTTCTCTCCGAATTTGATTATAATTACAACATTCGTCGCATTCTTGATGGGGAAAAAAGTCTTATTATACTGTACAATGTAAGGAGTAATCACTCACCTGTCGCGAACAGAGCGAGAGTCAGAAACACAACAATAATCATCTTTGCTGATAAGTAACACAGGTCAGTTTCTCAGTCTGTATCTCCTGGCAGTTAACCAAAATGTGATCGGGAAAGGTAGCTATTTTATTTAAATGATTTGAACTGACAATAGAGACGGTTGCGAAATTCGCTGACTAATCCAACAATGTAGTCTTGGTAAGCAACCCATGTTCGTGATGTTGCTCTGCGACATATATGTATTCGAGTAGGATTTTATAGAGGTTTTTTTTCTTTGCTGACTTATATACATAGTTGCATGGTGAACGTATTAACCCTATCAGTCCTGGGAGGAGGAGGCCAGAATTGCCCCTACCAAACTTTCTGCGCTATCTCTGGAACGACAGAAAATTGAGAGCTGACACTCCCTGACTTTACAGTTTATCATATTGGGGTAATTTTGAGCCTATTTGACTCATGGGTAAATTCAAGATGGCGGCCACGTGGGGTATTTTTGTTTTAAAAATTATCATAAATGTAAGTATAATTGTCTTTTCCTGAAATAGTAGGTTAATTTGATCCATATATATCATATTTACGCCAGTTAGCAACAGTTATAAAACCCATCCCATACTAAAGAGATAGAAGGACAGAGAGCAGATGAACGAACCACTGTGAACCACGGCTCAAATTAGCTAAGATTCATAGCGTCTCCCTTCCCTCACCGCTATGCCAACGACAAATACATTTCCCTGGTGGTAACTCGAACATCTCCATGGCGCACTTATTATTACATTTGCGCCCTACTGGACCTTCATTAACTTGAGAAAATGGACCGCCATGAATAAAAATACAGAAATTGCAGACCAAATGGCCATTCGTCGGTCAAAAATTAATTACAGACGTTAAAATTATCCCTATGCAGCCTCAAAATCACCTGAAATCGAGGGTCAAGAAGATGGGCATTTTCGTCATAACAGACCCCGTGTATACAGGGGATGATGATCACAACATCGATTATGGTATTTTTATTCATGGCAGCCCATTTTCTCAAGTTAATGAAGGTCCAATAAGGCGCAAAGGTAATAATAAGTGCGCCATGGAGATGTTCGAGTTACCACCAGGGAAATATATTTGTCGTCGGCATAGCGGTGAGGGAAGGGAGACGCTATGAATCTTAGCTAGGCTCAAATCAGTTGTCGGTGATATCGGTGCAGCTCTGTTGTCAAAGGATCCACTTGAATGTTATTCGAATGGGCCACTGGATGGAACCTTGGGCTTGATACTCACTTCAAAGAACCTGACCTCCCTTGACCCTGACCAATCAAATGGATCATTCCTTCTGTACTACACTGATCATGTCATCACATTATCTTCTCGTTTTAACTACCGTTTTTACTCCTTTTTTTCATTTCCATATATATCAAGGCACTCTGTCAACCTTTCTCAGTTAAGCTCGGTCAATACTTGGATGGGTGACCGGGTGCTGTACTGGTTAGCCTGATCAGTGTCCAGGGTAATAGGAACTGTGAGCCCTCTCGTGTTCTGGCACATGTAGGCACCGTCGTGATATGACTGAAACAAGGTTGAAAACGACGTTAACCCCTACTACTCACTCACTCACTCACTCAATCACTCTACCTTTCCCACCATTAAACTACATGAAGACCCCGGAGCAAACAGTGGATAATAAGCGTCGTGACCTCGCTGGTATATTAGTTGTACAATGTATACTACAGCTAAAGTGAGCGGCATATGATACGCTCTACAAGTAAAAGTATTGCAAGCCTTGACGAGAGAATGTCAGCAGTGAAACTACGTCCGCTTTCAGGCAGAGTGTCCTTCAGGGACACTGCTAGCTAATTAGCTAGGTTAAATTTTAAGTTTGAAGAAGTTTCGTTTTTCAAAATAGAACCAATCAAGTCCACTCCACTTTATATCTGGCTATGGGGATCAGTTATATTAATCATGATTTCATTTTTAAATGCATTGATGCATGGGACAGAGAAAAATAAGAAAAAAGTGGGATAGTGCATGCAGATTTTTTTCGTATATCGCTCAGAAGTCCATTTTGACAGTTTGATCCGGCGCGAGATTGAAATAAAAAGGGCCATTTCCAAAATCGCGTGAAAATGCAATGATTTTCAGCTGATTAATTATGAAAGCGTTTTTAAATAGTGCATAAACATCTGGCTTGGTCTGCCATTTAATCAGTCCACTTCAGTCAATATCAATCAATTAGGTGGAATCTTCACATTTAGTCCGCATATCTACTGACTACCCACTCTGCGATCTGATTTTCTGAAACAGAGAAACTGGTACCACATGCCTTAATAATTGGTTGGCGGAGTAGATGCTGGGCAATCTCGTCCTTACAGTGAAATCGTACATTTCTCTCGGAATTTGACTGCCGGTTGGTGGAACTGCTGGTTAAAGAGAGAGTTTTAATGTTAAGTTTGACAATGTTCCGCTTGCCGAAACAAGGCATCCTTCCCAAGACCAATCAATGCTTCAAAGGAAATATCGAGGGAGTAGGTTGCAGTGGTACATGGGTAATTCTTAAATATTTCATAGTAGAGAGGCGTCGAACTTCCTCAGACTGTTTCTTGTTCTCATTTCTGCTGAAATTTCAAACTATTCACGAGAGAAAAGGTCGAGGGATTTTGTTCCTACATTTTAGCAGAGACTGGCGCAGAAAAATATTGTTGAACTGTTCAGCTCCTCTGCTTAAGAAATGAGGAATTATCATGAAAGGGTTGTTAGGAGTCTTAACTGTTCCTGATACATCCCCGACCTGATGGTGAGATTTTGATACAAGTGAAGCATTTCCAGTTTCACATCTGTCTCTGCTTCGATAACTGAGGAAGCTCTCTTCTCTCCAGGAATTATATTAAATCCTGTTCAATGATTAGGATTGTATGCGTTCTAACAGCATGGTGTCTTGTTGTCATCTTTGAAAGTGGTTTACAGCTTCTCTCTTGTGGGAAACCATATTGTGTTCCTACGATATTCGATGTATGCATATTTGGAATTGGTGCTAAATGTCGTATGAAAATTATGTTTATATTACTGATGAGGAAATGCATTTTTGGAGAACGGATGAATATTGAAGAGGGAATTTGGTTTAATGTCACACTCAAGGTTGTTTCACTCATATGGTGACAGTTTGGATGGTGGAGGAAGCCGGAGAGAACCCCCCCCCCCCGTCGTTAAGTAACTGGCAAACTTTCACACATGCACCAGCGGTGAATATTGAATGTCGAATCTGATGCCTATACTGGAAATTAACCATTTCTATGAATACCACTATACAGTTAAAATATTCCATTCCATTGCACTGAAATATGATAATATAAATCTCTGAAATGTCGTAGAGGAATATTGAGATTAACTGTATTGCGCAATCGCCAAATTGCGAAATAAGAAATATTGTGAAATTCGCTGAATTGATGTAGCAGAATCAGTGGCACAGATTTTTACCGGCTTTCTACACACTGGCCTTTGTTGCTGCTATGTGTTTACTAGGTTTCAAAGTAGAGAATCTAATATTACAAACGATAATATACAGTTGATCATATGAAGAAGTGAAAAACAATTGCGATGAAACAGGAAGAAAGCAATGGATCGGTATCAATATTCAGAGTAAAACTTTCAATGATAATAATTTCAACCAAATAATTCAATCCTTCAACTTTGAGATTTTCTCAATTCTAAAATTCAAAACAGATTTGCCCACTGCAGGTTACAGGATATCCGTGGGATTCAGGATTCATAAATTTGTAATATGCGGAAGAACAATAAAAAACATATAAATTCTTGTGCATTTCTTACACTGATAGCCCAGAAAACAATAGCTCTGGTTTTGAAAAAATCACATGAACAGTAATCAATGTTCTCTTATAAACTTTGGAAGGAAATCCCTATAGCTTAACCTAAGGAAGGAAGATGACCTTCGAGGAAAAACAGGAAAACATGGAAAAATTAAGTCAACGCCCACAATCACAAACGGATTAACTTAAGGTCGTTAAGGTGCGTTTCTAGAATTATTTGCCACAAAGTGAAAAACAATAGCTCTGATTTTGAAGCATAGCCATAAAAAACCATATAGATAGTATTTAATGTTCTCTTATATTCTGACTATCAAAACTTATCAAATTGGTTGGATGTTGCTGCGCAAACGTCTCGACTAGAAGACCTAGGAAATCCCTATCTTAACCTGCTAGAAAAAAAGCAGACAAACTATGGAAAATTGCCATCAAAGCCCAAGCTCACCAGCGGAATACCTTAATTTGTTACAAAGTCATGAGGCAGATACACGAGGGGATACTGACTGCATGCATACAGTCTTCATCATCTCGTCCTTACTGTGAAATTCTAATTTTTTCTCAAAATGTGCCCTTAAACTGTTTTTCGCATTTTTTAATGAAGTGAAAACATAATTACTTATTTTATCATGTAAGGAATATCATGAAAGTAATATGACGAGAGTCGGAGTCACAAAAACAGTCATCTTTCCTGATAAGCAACTGAAGCCGAATACTCAGTCTGTTTATTCTGGCAGTTCTGGTTACACGTAGCTAAGGTGTGCCCGAATGGAGACGATTGCGAAATTGGGTTACTGTGCTACCAGTATTCTTTACCAGTAGTCGTCCCGGCTGTGTAAATATATGTTCGTGATGTTGCTATGCGACATTTTTTTTTACCTACCTAATTAAAACAAAGTCAGCCGGGTATGACTGTCCCAGCGCAACAATAGTTTATAAGAAGTGCCTCGACAAAGCTATGAATGGTCACGTTTATACTATCGGTAATCGGGTCAATCGGACAAAAGTTCAAGCAAAAACTGCAGAAAGGGGTTTCGGGCGGAGAAGCTACTTTGTCATACAAAGACTGTAGCTGTACAGGTTTTGTACGCTTTTGCCCCAAAGGGTTAACATGTACGTGGAAACTGATAGTAATATAATATAACTGTTCATCACTATATGCATGGAAAAGACAGAAACTCCCTACACGTACTTTCCCCTCGTTCGGCTGACACATAAGCCTACTATCCTGCAGCCAATAACCAAACCGATGTTTCAATATCATTTATCATCAAGCCCACCAGATTTGGATATTTTAGACTAGTTGTGGCTAAAGGTATCATATTTTATTACTCGTTTATTCTCGGTGAAAACTAAGAATACAAAAATTCTCGGGTTCTGTAAACGCGGGACTTTTCTGCTGTTATGTGATTATCAGTATTCACAGCAGAATATAATACTATTACAAATGATGATACTACAAAAAATATCCATGAATATTGCATGGACTCTTCAGAATATTTAAGCGAGAATGTGTCGTATGATGAGCGGAGTACTATCATATGATGAAAATGCAATGAAAAAAACGAAGAAAAGAATGGTTCTGTATCGATATTCGGATTCAAGTTTTCAACGATATGAATTTCAGATAAACATTTCAATTGTATCATACGAAGAACGACGAGATGATTTTCAACTGAACTATTCAATCTTCCAGCTTTGAGGATTTGTCAAATTCCAAAATTCAAAACGGTTCCGCAAAACGGTTATATACAACTGCATTTTGTATATTATAGGCATTAGATCAGCCTTTGAATATCCAGCCGTCGTCCACAGAAGAATTTCCGCGTGAATAACTTAAAGAAATTCATGTTGTGCATACTTCAATAATATTACGTGCGAAGTATCATGGATAGATTCTATATAATCACTATTTAGTTTATTATGTCAGCTGGATAAAGAATAATTGTCGGTGATTAGCATTGTATGTATAGAACATCATCATGTTTTAGTGACATCACTGAAAACTGTTGACCGCTTCTCTCTTGTAGGAGACCATATTGTGGAATCGGTGGTAACTGTCATACGAAATAAGTCTTTCGATTATTGAAGCGGAAATTCCTTGATAAACGACGGCTGAATTTTTGGCTGTCGGAACTAACTCTTGCTACACTGTTAACAATCGCCCGTAGATTTTACGGTAGAATACCGGCAGCTCAGGCTGCCAACCATCTACCGTAAAAATAACGGTGACCGTAAAAGCTGTTTCACGGTCACCGTAAAAAATACGGTGACATACCGTAAATTTTACGGCATCGCCGTATAATATTCATTGCATAAGTTATTCTAAAGTAAGATAAATACGCAAATGAACCATAATATCATCCCTGAAACTGACAATGACGCGTCATAAATAATAATAATGGGTTGGCGTTACACTAGTAGTATACATTGAGCAGTACAGGGCTCACTTCCCCCGGATGTAACTATGACGTCACAATTGAGGGTGTGGCGCCATCTCTACACTATGGATGCAAGGGAGACAACTCGGGCATTGGGGGGTTATTGGGGAGGTGGGGGGGTTATTGGGGAGGTGTGCAAAAAAATAAAAAAGTTCCGGCAAAAAAAAAAAAAAAAAATGTATTCATGCGCGGTGATGCGGTTTGGCCGCGGTTTTGGCGGTGATTCGGTCTCGGGAAAAAGCTTCCGCGGAGAAAAGTAGTCCCTAGATAAAATGGTCCGATGGGGTCGAGTGAGGTATCAAAGTGAAGCTTAGGTGAAGGGGCATCTAATGGGTTGGGTGTGGGGTTGACATATCGGCCTTCTGCGCATGCGCGGCGGCCGAAGGGTAAGAAAATAGCCTTTTTGGAGCTATGGGAGCCCCTAGTTGACCGATGGGGTCGAGTGAGGTATCAAAGTGAAGCATTCATGAAGGGTCATCTGATGGGCTGGGCGCGAGGTTGAACTATCGGCATTCTGCGCATGCGCGGAGGCCCAAGGGTATGGAAATAGACGTTTTGGAGCTAGGGAAGCCCCTAATGGCCCAATGGGGTCGAGTGAGGTATCGATGTGAAGCATTCGTGAAGGGGCATCTGATGGGCTGGGTGTGGGGTTGAAATATCGGCATTCTGCGCATGCGCGGTGGCCCAAGGGTATGGAAATAGCGGTTTTGGAGCTAGGGGAGTCCCGAATGGGCCAATGGAGTCGTAGGAGGTATCAAAGTGAAGCATTCGTGAAGGGGCATCTGATGGACTGGGCGTGGGGTTGAAATATCGGCATTCTGCGCATGCGCGGTGACCCAAGGGTATGGAAATAGACGTTTTGGAGCTAGGGCAGCCCCTAATGGTCCAATGGGGTCGAGGGAGGTATCAAAGTGAAGCATTCGTGAAGGGGCATCTGATGGACTGGGTGTGGGGTTGACATATCGGCCTTCTGCGCATGCGCGGTGGGCGAAGGGTATGAAAATAGCCTTTTTGGAACTAGGGGAGCCCCTAGTGGACCGATGGGGTCGAGTGAGGTATCAAAGTGAAGCATTCATGAATGGGCATCTAATGGACTGGGTGTGGGGTTGATATATCGGCCTTCTGCGCATGCGCGGTGGCCCAAGGGTATGGAAATAGACGTTTTGGGAGCTAGGGAGCCACTAATGGGCCGATGGAGTTCTATGAGGTATCCATGTGAAGCCTATGTGAAGGGGCATCCAGTCATGGGTGGGTGCATGTAAAATTTTTCCTGAAAAAAAAAAAAAACGGAAAACGGACTTTATCGAAAAACCTGGGAAAATGCCTATATGGGGTATGAGGGGTATATAGGTCGCCGGGCTTAACGGGGCTTGTCTATCAATAGAGTTATCTTCCCCTAGTTCCAGGGTGGGTGTATGTAAAAATTTTCCTGGAAAAATACGGAATACGGACTTTATCCTAAATTACGGGAAAATGCCTATATGGGGTATGGGAGGTATAGCACCATCCTGGGAAACGTACTTCTATACATTTGCAGTAGGGTTGTGGGGTCTCGTTTTACTCGTCTCGTCATTTAGAACATGATAGGAAGTGTCCCCGTGCGAATCGGTGAAATTTTTGAAAAAACTCACCGAGCCCCATATAGACCCATACTGAGGGTATAGGACCGATGTTTGTCCCCCCTGGGAAACGTACTTCTATGCATTTGCGGTAGGGTTGTGGGGTCGCGTTTTACTCGTCTCGTCATTTAGAACATGATAGGAAGTATCCCCGTGCGAATCGGTGAAATTTTTGAAAAAAGTCACCGAACCCCATATAGTCCCATACTGAGGGTATAGGATCAATGTTTGTCCCCTGGGAAACGTACTTCTATACATTTGCGGTAGGGTCGTGGGGTCTCGTTTTACTCGTCTCGTCATTTAGAACATGATAGGAAGTGTCCCCGTGCGAATCGGTGAAATTTTTGAAAAAGTACGATATAGCCTCATATAGCCCCATACTGAGGGTATAGGACCGATGTTTGTCCCCTGGAAAACGTACTTCTATGCATTTGCGGTAGGGTTGTGGGGTCTCGTTTTACTCGTCTCGTCATTTAGAACATGATAGGAAGTGTCCCCGTGCGAATCGGTGAAATTTTTGAAAAAGTACGATATAGCCTCATATAGTCCCATACTGAGGGTATAGGACCGATGTTTGTCCCCCTGGGAAACGTACTTCTATGCATTTGCGGTAGGGTTGTGGGGTCTCGTTTTACTCGTCTCGTCATTTAGAACATGATAGGAAGTGTCCCCGTGCGAATCGGTGAAATTTTTGAAAAAAGTCACCGAGCCCCATATAGACCCATACTGGGGTATAGGTTCAATGTTTATCCTACTGGGAAACCCACTTCTATACATTTGCGGTAGGGTTGTGGGGTCTCGTTTTACTCGTCTCGTCATTTAGAACACGATAGGAAGTGTTGCGGAGCGAATCGGTGAAATTTTTGAAAAAAGTCACCGAGGCCTGGGTAGGCCCATAGGCCTATACTGCATGGCTATGGGTGTATAGGCCCATACGGGGTGGACATGTTGGAGTCTAGGTGGGCCACTCATGGTCCAATGGGGTCGAGTGAGGTCTTATTTTGAAGCTCTCGTGGAGGAGCACTTGACTACACTAATGGTTCGTCCGTGTTCAATAGTCTGCGCATGCGCAGTCTGGCCGTAGTATAGAAAACAGGCATTTTGGGTGCTATGTAGGGGTGTGTTTGGGTTAGAGATGAGCTAATCACGGTTCGAATGGGTCGTGTGAGGTGTCAAAGTGAAGCTTGTGTGGGGTAGAGTCAGAATGGTGTATTTTTGAATGCATGTCGCGTTAATCTGCGCATGCGCAGTTGGTTGTAGTAAGTAAAGTGGCCATTTTAGGGCAGTGAAGGAAGTTATTTGGGGTCGAGATGGGCTAATCACGGTTCGAATGCGTCCTGGAAGGTGTCATCTTGTAGTTCTCGGGGTGTACATTCCGATTTGAGGGATGTTCGCGTCATCTGTGACGTCATCGGTGACGTCATCGGTACGAGTAGTAGCGAAAGTGGCCATTTTCGGGCAGTGAAGGAAGTTATTTGGGGTCGAGATGGGCTATTCACGGTTCGAATGCGTCCTGGAAGGTGTCATCTTGTAGTTCTCAGGGTGTACATTCCGATTTGAGGGATGTTCGCGTCATCTGTGACGTCATCCGTGACGTCATCGGATGAGTAGTAGCGAAAGTGGACATTTTCGGGCAGTACATGAAGGTATTTGTGGTCGAGATGGGCTATTCACGGTTCGAATGCGTCCTGGAAGGTGTCATCTTGTAGTTCTCGGGATGTACATTCCGATTTGAGGGGTGTCCGCGTCATCTGTGACGTCATTGATGACGTCATCGGTACGAGTAGTAGCGAAAGTGGACATTTTGTGGGTGCGTGAGGGTGAGTTTGGTGTAGAGATGCACCATCCTTAGTCCGAATGCGTCGTGTGAGGTGTCATTTTGTAGCTCTCGGGGTGTACATTCCCAATTGAGGCATGTCCGAAGCATCGATGACGTCATCAGTAGCGTGCAGACCTCGATTTGAGGCATGTTCGCGTCATCTGTGACGTCATTGGTGACGTCATCAGTAGGAGTAGTAGCGAAAGTGAGCATTTTGGGGCAGTGAAAGGAGGTATTTGGTGTAGAGATGGACCATCCGTGGTCCAAATGGACCGTGTGAGGTGTCATCTTGTAGCAACGCCCACCAACACCATTCTTAATGCTTCAACGCCCTGGTGAAATAGATCAGAAGCTCTGATATTCCATGGAATTGTCACTAATTCTTCGAAATGCAGTGATGCCCGTCAACGCTCGTCGTTACACCTTAACACTCTAACATAACGCCATGATATAGACCGGAGAGAGAACAACAACAGCAACAACAACAAGGATGACACACGAGAGAACAACAACAACAAGAAGTTTTTTTCATATAGTTTATTCTCCCCAATGTTACATCATACCCACGCTGGGGGAGCCGCGTTGGGTATATTTACAATTCAAGAAGATTCTTATCCAATCAGAGGCCACCATTTGCATGTTTCATATTCGTTCCTGTCCGTTAGATGTATTCTTGTCCAATCAGAAGTCTCCATTTCAGAAAGTGCCATCTGAACCGTTTATTCTAATCATCGTCGGGCAGGCCAGGATACCGTTGAGGCAACATATCCTCAGATAGTTGTTTGCGCATTCTGAGTATCTATCAGTGCATGGGTGAATACTTTCATCCGATGGGGGTGGTGGTCAGTTTAACCACGAAGAACGTAACATTGGTCAATATCTCCATTATCCACTTGGTGTTACAATTCAAGAACACTCTTGTCCAATTAGAGGCCACCATTTGCATCTGTCATATTCGTTCCTGTCCGTTAGATGTATTCTTGTCCAATCAGAAGTCTCCATTCCAGAAAGTTCCATCTTCGGCCATGTTCGCTTTGAACCGTTTATTCTAATCATCGTCGGGCAGCCCAGGAAACCGTTGAGGCAACATATCCTCAGATACATGTTTGTGCATTCTGAGTATCTATCAGTGCATGGGTGAATACATTCACCCGATGGGAATATTCCCTAGTTTGGTCACGAAGAACGTAACATTGGTGACCCTCTCCACTGTCCACTTGGTGTTGGGGCGTTGTTGTTGGGCCCATTTCAAGGGATCCACGGTGTCCAGTTTCTCCAGCATCGTCTGTAGCGACACTCGGTTAATGATGGTAAACGGTTGGTCAAATACCCGGATGTTACTGCTCGGGTAAAAGTATCGGACTTGGTCTGTCTCCTTATGCCGCAGCACATAACCAAACGCCAGATTTAATTTGAAGGACGTAGCTTGGTCATTGAAAATGGCTTCCATGTAGCTGCGTAGACGGGCGAGGTCGGTCAGTCGAAAATTGTAGATATCTTGAATAGGGCGATGACGGTAGAAACAGTGCCGTATCATGGACCAGTGGCGCCGATAAATGTCACTCACTGGCTGGGCGTCCTGTAAGAGATCGCTAGGAACATTTATGGGCTCGTCCAGAAAATGTTCGATGTTGTCAGGCGTATGACTCGAAACCGTAACGGAGGGGTCCGGCTGGATATCCAGGCCCTCCTGGACCGTGGGTATAGGCAGGCTCTTCGTCATCGCATCACCAGTGGCGTTCGTCTCTCCGGGTTCATCTTCACTGGGTCTGGCCTTCCGCGGCTCCTCTTTAGTGGAAAGTTGTTGCCCAAACCGTAGAGACGGGGCATGCATCAAACGTTGGTGCTGTCTAAACCGACTGGGTCGTTTGAAGAGTCGACCACAATCATTACATAGTACCGTCGCACCCGCGTGGAGTACCCTCTCATGACGCAGTAAATGATCCTTCCGATTGAATGACCGTGCGCAGATTATACAAGTATACCGGGCATCGTTGTGGATGGAGGCCTCGTGGCGTCGTAACTTATCTAGACGAGTAAACATCTTCTGGCAAGTTGTGCAAGTGAACATCTTGGTGGTTGACAGATTGTCTGATGAAACGGCCAGGCCGCCTCCCTTTTATAGCACGCTAGCTGGTGATCTATTTTTAGCACACTCAGTTCAACTATCCCCAAGTCGAGGGCCGAGCCGTGACATCTTCGGTAACCTCCGTGTCTCTTCGGTCACCTCCGTAACGTCAACGACCAACATGTAGACATATAGAGTATGTACGGCATGTTATGGTATTCATCAGTGCATGAGTGACGCATTCAGCCGATGGGGGTGGTCGGTCAGCTTGGTAACGAAAAACGTAACATTGGTCACACTCTCCACTGTCCACTTGGTGTTGGGGCGTTGTTGTTGGGCCCATTCCAAGGGATCCACGGTGTCCAGTTTCTCCAGCATCGTCTCTAGCGACGCCCGGTTAATGATGGTAAACGGTTGGTCAAATACCCGGATGTTACTGCTCGGGTAAAAATATCGGGCTTGGTCTGTGTCCTTATGCTGCAGCACATAACCAAACGCCAGATTTAATTTGAAGGACGTAGCTTGGTCATTGAAGATGGCTTCCACGTAGTTGCGTAGACGGGTGAGGTCAGTCAGTCGGAAATTGTAGATATCTTGAATAGGGCGATGACGGTAGAAACAGTGCCGGATCATGGGCCAATGGCGCCGATAAATGTCACTCACTGGATGGTCTTCGTGTGACAGATCGCTGGGAACATTTATCGGTTCGTCCACGAAGTGTACTTTACCCTCCACGTCGTACAAAATCTGGCCCAAGGTCTTGTCGTCGGAATTTGACTGTTGAATTAGGGTGACATCATCATCGGCCCTCGTGCGATGGGTGGGAGTTCCCCCTGTTTCGATATTGATGCCTACGGGCTCTTCTACCTGCAAACGTGGCTGCGGAACAGGGTGTCGTGTGCGTTGGTGTCGCAGCAACTGACTGGTCAGTTTGAAAAGCCGACCACATTCTTCGCATGGACGCTTGGGTACTTCATGGCGTGCACGTGTGTGGCGCTGTAAATGATCCGGGCGCTGAAACGACAGTGTACATATCGTACAGTTATACCGGGCGGTTCCTTCGTGCTTGGTAGCCTCATGGCGGCGCAAGTCGTGCAGACGAGTGAATGATTTCGAGCACGTAGTACAAGTGAACATCTTGGTGGTTGACAGAGTGTCTGATGAAACGGTCAGGCCGCTTCCCTTTTATAGCACGCTAGCTGAGGTTGGAAGTGACATTTGCATATGACCTCTGTGGGGTCACTTCCGCTTCCGTTCATGGATATGTCCCATAATGCACCGGGTCAAAATACTCGCTTCTGATTGGACGAGAGCTCTGTGACGGATTTTAAATACTCGCTTCTGTTTGGTGTACGTCGCTAAAGGTGACCGGAACTGACCTTTGGCCCCGGCGCG
>JAVTVY010036427.1:0-16777 GCA_036873755.1 Hanleya hanleyi
ATATTAATAATGTTGAAAACGGTAACAGTGTTCAAAAAGATATCCAAATTTGATTAACACGTCTTGAAAGATATCTCTATTTTTTAACATTGGGAACACGCGTTTCAATGTTTACCTGACCACGAATTTCTGCTCTACTCAAAACCAAGAAGAAATCTCCAATTTGCATTGGTGTTTCGACGAAAGAGGAAGCGAATCCAGCCAATCGTGGAGTCTCTGGAGACTCAAAATCTAGAAATATGTAGACAGCTGAGCTAAGCTGTTCTGTACACCATTTTGTCAGGATTCGAGGTACACTCGCTCTGGTTTGGTGCTCCTATTGTCATTGGCTGGCTACTTCGTTCAAAGTGTTTTAACGGTAATGGTGAATTTATTATTGTCAGTGGAACGATGTTTTTACGTGGATTGAGGACATGACTAATTTATCTGTGCAATTAAGTCTTGTTTATCGAGCTGAATATGTATTCATGTATGAACAATAGCAATAAAAGCGGTGTTTAATCATCAGGTTAAGTGGTATGTAGACTGTGTATGAATCTGGTGTTTTCTACCTAGGGTATTATTAATGGTCATTCCTCCATTATCAGTGATATGAACAAGTGATATTTTGTCAACAACTGGTATCCGGAGCGGTATATCTTTCCCATACCCAGATAGAAATTAGTATTGTGAAATCAATTTATGACAGACAGGCATTGAATTCGTGGCAAGATTTCACCTGTTTTCATTATTTTTTTTCTGGTTAAGATCACTAAACTTTTGAAATGGCATCAGACATGATTTGTTTTAATATTAGTGGCAGACATTTCCAAGTACAGCGGTCAACTTTCACGGGAAGAGTGTCGACTATCACTGCGAAGGGGGTTCATGAAACCCATCAAGGGAGGACTGAATACTTTCACCCTCGTCACGCCGGTTGTTTCGAGGCTGTACTCGACTACTACCAGAATGGTGAACTCCACATTCCATTGAATGTGTGTCCGGCCGTCTTCAGTAGAGAGCTGGTGTACTGGGGTATTTCCGCCGATGAAGTGAGTGCCTGTTGTAGTATCCGTTTGGATACATTTAAAGATGAGATGGAAATATCCAGCATTCTGAACCAGTACGATGAACAGATCGCGTTTGCTGGTTTTGGGAAACAAAGCTTGGCAATGTTCATTCACCTGTCGGTTGTTAATCCTTATTACTCACGAATAGGACAGGTAAGGAAATCGTTCTACCCATAATCAAGCACGTGTTCATTTACGTCATAAGTACGTTAGTTCCTATAATGGATCAAAACGTAATCACTCAATTAAAGTACGAATTTGAGCAAGTTTAAGCCTACAGTTTTTGTATACCAAGCGGCCAGACTGGTCCTATGAACAATAAAATATCACAATTTAAAAAAAAGTGACATTTTTAATACTGTTTAATAACAAACCGATGATTCTGCTGAAAGCAGTTACAAAAAGCCGTAACTAAGAACTAAATGATTAATTAACATTGATTATAGGAGTTATCTCTCCTTATTGTAATTTACCATAAAGGATTTCGACACGTGAATAAAGTTATCACGCGATACTAGATCTTTAAACTTACGTAAAAAAATAACTAAACATCCCCGAACAATTCTGCGACTAATCATTTATGAAAAACTATATATGAAAAGTATATTCATACCTTTTGTTCTCTAGATATATGAAAACTAAGATAGAGATGGTATCTCAAAAAAAAAAATTACGTGAACGTTGCATATTCAGTTCGCTTCATAATATTTGAAATTGTGAAAAATAAATAATGAGGCAGTTTTCAGTATTACGACATTTCATCAGTCAGTTTTGTAACGTAATATAAATTCGTATATATATATATATATATATATATATATATATATATATATATATATATATATATATATATATATATATATATATATACTCAGGCATCCCTTTTATCGTCGCCATATAGCTGAAATATTGCTGAACTCGACGTTAAACCTTATTTCTCTCTCTCTCTCTCTCTCTCTCTCTTATTACGGTTTTACAACAGGGTTAACTTTCAACATTAGCATATTACTTTTAGAATGACAAAGGATTTCGAATGTTCATTCCATCGCAATGAAGACATTTTTCGGCAGTATGCTGCTCTTGTCCATTACTACGGTTCTTAGTCGAGCCTGGTCTTTCAGCAGAAGCCGTTGTCTTTTGTTGTCGAATGTTTAGTCCCATCCAAGTGATGTTAACTTCCATCGCATTCGTTCGTGGATTTGGCCAGACAATGAAACACATAAATCTGCCGGCACGACATGTAGTGCGAAGTCAAATCTAACTCTGCTGCCTTTTCGAAGAATGAGTGTATGACTGTATGATTGTTTTGTGTCGAGCCGCAATCAGAAAGCAAATTTATTACGGTTTTTACAACAGCGTGAACTTTCAACATTAGCATATTACTTTTAGAATGACAAAGGATTTCGAATGTTCATTCCATCGCAATAGAGAATTTCTTCGACGGTATGCTGGTCTTGTCCATTACTACGGCTCTTACTCGAGCGTAGTCTTTCGATAGCAACCGTTGTCTTTTGTTGCCGAATGATTATTCTCATGTAATTCATGTTCATTCCCACTACATTCGTCCACGAGTTGGTCAGATTATAAAACACTTAAATCACCCAGCACGACAGACCAGAGCATGTACCGCGACGTCAAATTTATCACAGCTGTCAATTCGAGGATTGAGTTTGTGACGATAGGATTGTTGTGTTTCGAGCCGAAACAATAAACAAACATTGCTTACATGTGTTCCTCCCTCCTCGCAGAATTGGATTCCCACTCTCCAATTTTCGATTCGAACTCTTCCGCGTACTTGTACTGGGCCTCGAAAGAAAAGAAAAAAATGTCTTCAGAGGGAACTAAAAGCGTATTGTTTTCTTCAGTGGTCTCCAATAGTTCAGTGTGATTTTTAAAATGACACTTCTTCTAACCACGTTCGACCGGTTCGGTAGGGAATGATGTATTCTTTCGAGAGATGTGGCTGGGAGAATTGTAATCCAAATTACCTTACAAGACAATCTGATTGGAGGGATGTGCATGCCGTATTGTCGAATAATTGTGTTCGTCGAGAGATAAATGGAATTTCATGTCGTGTTACATGCATTACATGTTGGTGTATCATTGCCAAAACAGGTGCATTACACCTATCAAGAATGTCAATTTCATCGGTGCGAAGCTCATAGGGCAGGTTTGTAAAGTCGAGTAATTGTGAAGTCTTTTCTGTACCTTGAAATGGACATCCGACGATGTTTCTAAAAGTCAACGGCTATCTATGAAAGCTCACGCTCAACTAAGAACCATAATATGGCGACTATTTTTGTTACATGCAGAAACGGTAGACCAATAAATCGGGATATGATCTTTCCACACCAAAATCACAGGTCATATAATAATTTTCCCTCGTTTACTAACAAATTAGTTTAGCGACCTACAATTTAAATATTATTTTTCATCCCGAGTAAAGAAATATTATATACTACACTATGAAATTGAGTTGTATTTACTAAATATCATGGAACGAGTACAACTTTCCAAAATAATATATAGAAAATATACTCCTTCCAATTGATAAAAGATATTATATATGCCCTTGTTATATTTAATACGTAATGAGCTATCGTCCTCATTACATGGGCTATATACATGAAATCCCATCTGTTAGCACATTTTCAAGGGAAGGATGAGCCGAATTTCAGTGCATATAACCAGACATTGAAATTAATGGATTTTAGAAACGAAAGAAGTCAAGTTATCGGGGATCCTAGTCAAGAAGGGCTAATCAAACAGTTGTTCGTTGCAATTTTTGACAGACAAGACTAAGACCAGATAAGGAAATGGAATGCCCGTCCGGATCGCTATATAACACCACACCTAATGTAGTCCCAAGACTCACACGCCCATAAATGGAAGTATTTAATTGCATGCTTTTGTGATTTACTGCCCTCAATCTCGTGTAGCAAAGGTACTTTTCAGGGTTAGCTATCAATGCGACCGTTCCGAAAGGTGCCTTTCGCCAGGAAACGTAGTAATGGACAAGACCAGCATACTGCCGAACAAATTCCCTATCGCGATGGAATGAACATCCGAATTCCTTTGTCATTCTAAAAGTAATATGCTAATGTTGAAAGTTCACGCTGTTGTAAAAACCGTAATATCCGAACCGTTGGGCTTTTCTCTACAGGGTAAACGTAGTTGAAAATGTATTGATTTTAAATTGATTCCTTTTCTTTAATTATTTTCAGGTATACTTTTGGGTTTCCATGGTGTTTGTAGCCTTATCGGTGTTTTCTCTTTGCGCAGAAACCCATCCGATCTTTCATAACAGATTGACACCAGAGGAGTGGAGACACTATTTGGGTAACTCTGTACAACCTTATCAAAACGACTTACACAAACTGCACCCGGAGCATTTCGATGCGATTTCGGAGGAATATCTGGAATATGAGCACTATCATGACGACGATGGGGAGGATAAATCAGAAAAAGAGAACGAGGCGAATTCAACCGCTAGCAATGCCACTCTATTTGAGCGGCGTAATATTACCAGAAACGAAAAACCGTTGCCCCAAAACACGCACTCTGTCAAGCTTTGGGTTAGGTGTATAGGCTATGCTTCTGGAATATTTTTTACAGTGGATATCGTCATGAGATTCATTGTCTGTCCAAGCAAACTCCGATTCTTTGTATCTTTTCTCAACGTCGTGGACATATTGTCGCTCCTGCCATTCTACACGGAGACAATCGCTAATGTCGTGGACCCCACACAAAATTACACGACCTCTATCATCGATGCCCTCAGCGCAGCCAGCGTTGTGAGAATCTTTCGGGTATTTCGATTGGCTAAACAATCGAAAGGACTACAGGTGTTCTTACTGTCGTTGAAGTCAGGAATTCGGGAAATACTACTTCTTCTTTTTTTCCTCGCGATCGCCACTTTAGTCTTTGCCAGTCTGGCATACCATGCGGAAAGGCCCGATAATTTCGAGAGTATTCCGCACGGATTCTGGTGGGCGATCGTGACCATGACGACCGTGGGTTACGGGGATATTTATCCCGTAACATTCTTGGGCAAAATCGTTGGCTCTCTCTGCGTTGTTTCTGGGGTATTGGTCATGGCGGTGACGGTTCCTATATTCGCAAATAAGTTCGCGCTCTATTATCAGCGAACTGGGAGAAAATTTAGTTCGAAACGGAAAGAGAAAGGAACAGTTAAAACAGCAACTTTTGTGCAACCAATTTGATGATGAGAAAAAATTATCACTATATTTTTTTGCTTCAAAATAGCCTTTGATGTGTTTTGGAATACTTACTATACAATTCAGGGTGTATTCCACACCTAATGATGTGCGGTTAAAAATAGACATGGGTTCGGGTCTTCGGCCTTAAATATATGTAAAATCTTTAACAAAACCCCTGTAAAAGTATATATTTTCCGAATGGGCACACTCATGCCATTATTCCAGAAAGACAAGTGAACTATTGAAATTGAAAAGGAAAGACGTACAATCCTCCTTAAACCTTCAACTTTTCTGAAAAACTCCATAAAATGTACGAAAATGTGTCAAATTCGACCCACCATCCAGAGAAAACTAACGAAATGATTTTCTTGTTAGACATGTGAGCGTTTCTCCGTCCAACGGGCATTTTAAGAAGGCGAAAAAAACAGGGGCTCGACCTATTATCGCCATAAAGGAATCATCATTTTCGTTTCCCGAAAAAGTGAGGATTTTGGCCTGCCAGATATTCAATTCCGGAAACGATTAACTCTGTAGTGGCGAGTAGGTGCGATCGGCAAGCAATTGTTATATCCCCGTTTGAAGAAATGGTTACGTCTAGCAACGTGATACTATAGATATCAGTTAGTAGAAAGGGGAGAAGAATTATCATGCTGTCAAAAACAGGCGACCTTCCTTATTATGAAATTAGGCCATTTGTGCGAAACCGTGGCCTAGCGTGGAGTGCACCCTCAGGAGAAGTGGAGGGTTTTGGCGCAATTAAAGTTGACAAACTTTGTACTCTAATAACAAGAGACTGTTTTCAAATATAATGGAGTTTCATCAGCAGAGGATAAAAGTAATTTATGAAACCACTCAATGATATAATTATATCTGTAGAATTCTAGCTGAATGCTGAAAAATTATGCTGATTAATACTATAATGCTACTAGATACAGCTGGGGCCTTACAGAAAACAGTTTCAGAACCGAAATTTAGTAATCAGTCGTCGCCCATCGAGAATGTCTGCGCTCAAATCGAAAAATCGTTTTAGAAGACACTATATAAGTAAATACAGTTAAGCACAGGTTGTAATGTAATGCAAGAGAGAATCGGTCAACAGTTTCGATGATGCCGGTAGGATTTTATGACGTCTATATCGTCAATCACTGATCAGCATTGTTTCATCTTACGTATCAGCAGTGCGGATGTTATTAGACGAAGGTTTCACTCACTGTACAAACGGTATCGTAGAAGTTGTCCACTGTGAGATAGAAATGGCATTCTCTTCACATGATCGCTATGTAGCATGCACTGTTACCAATATAGTTATGTTACGAATGCATTCAAACGACCAATCAATATTAAATATTGTGGCAATGGATAATTTTACTGTAACTATTAGTATTAGCGATCAGTAACGTAATTTTTAGCCAACCTATACGTAGATTGGGTAGTCGTAGGTTGGCTCCTTGTATCGTTGTGTGGCACAGAGAATCGGCCTCATGAAGACAGCAAGCAAGTGATCTCGAGGCGGGGAGAGAGTTGGTGTGGTTTTTAACAGAGACATCGTTCGTCTTCGAATGCGAACAGGATTTATGAGGTTCTGTCGTTTAATGGTAACGTATCGGAGAAACCACAAATGGGACCCCTGACTTTCTTAATATGCGTGCATGATCAGCTCTTATATGTTGATGACTGTGGTATTACCTTATTTTATACCCCGTCATACACATGTAAAACAACGAATGAACATAAAAATTTAAATTGGACGCTATTGCTGATGACGTATCTCGCTGATACTCTCATAAAGAAATGATTGTTAATTTAGAAAAATAAATTGAATCTGTGGTTATCTTCGGCGTCCAAATATCTGGATGCTTTGACCATGCCAATTATGTATGTAAGAAGAGTTCCTCAAAGTTATATATGTTAAGGCAAAATACGTAGATATTTACGTTACTCATCATGAATAACTTTTTCTAATTGTTGTATAGTTTTTCACTTGGACTATTGTATTAATCTCTACTCTCATGATTATACGTCATTAGAAAGCCAAGGCTTGATGAACGTGCAGCTTGGTTTATGATTGGTTGAGACTTCTAATACCCTTTCTATCACTCAATATCCTCGACTTGGGTGCTTCCTTTAGCTATCGTGTGTTTGTTTTTAAATCATCGAATGTGTTGTCTTCCTAGTATTTAACCCATTTTCTTTTTCAATTTAAGAACTCGTTACTTCAAAGATGTTTTCTCTGAATGCCCCTTTTACCTGGACAGCTCCACATCAAAATTTGTTAAGTGTTTCCAGGGCAAAATTTTGGAACGACTTGCATTTTACCACGCGAAATTGTGCTACCTTACATTGTTTTAAAGCCCTTTGTACCATGCACTTTTTAAAGTATCATACTATCTTTATTCGTAATGTAATGTGTATTTTTGTATTATTTACTGAGTAATTCTTTTGTGGACGACGGCTGAATGCTGAATGTCGGATCTACTAAATCACGGATGCCATATGCTCAGTTATTGTACTTCGTGTTATTCTTATCCTTGTTTTAGCCAACAGCTACTATGAATACAGTTTTATTGATACTTTGATCGTGATTAATCAAGATTATCATTATTTCAACAAAATTTACTCCGACCACTCGGAAACCATAGGTGGGTTAGATTTCTAATCAACGCCGGTGTTGTATGGATATAATTGCTATCTAATGATACTGATTTATGCAATAGCCGTGCTAAGCATGGGGAATATGTCGAATGCAACAATAGGCTTCATCTCCCAATGTACCACGTGCCCCAGTGTACACCAGTCTACCCAATTCCGTTTGATCAGTCATTCCCTTTGGGACACAGCCACAGTTTGAGGCATGGCCATATTTCGACCTTATGACACAGTAACACTGGTGTAACTCCTTTTTAATAGAATAATAGTACACCAGAAAAGACTGTGTAACTTTAGACAGATGAGTTATTCCTTTGAGCTTATCTGTCATCACAGATCCCGAGCTAGCGTATCTAATTCCGCTTAAGCCGGTGCTAGGGTGCTAGGGGTCGTGTGGATACTTCGAAGTCTCCACATGAACATCTGCAATAAAAGCGCGGATGAGACACTATATCCGAGACTCCACCTCATTCTCTTGTCTGAATATGAGGTGCCAAAGGAAGCTTTCCTGCAGAGTAAATATGGCTGCTTTTTCTTCTTCAAACGTCCTCAATTTTCCCACCTCTTGAATATCGCCCCAATTTAGAGGGTTCAGAGATAATCATCCCCAAGATAGCTGATCTTGTGGCAATCAGGTGGGGACAAGCATCAGTCAAACATGCCGATGACCCTACCCACTCGACCAAAATGAGAAAGGGGAGGGAGGTATGATGAAACTGTCTTGTTCAAAATCAACTATTATGACAAAAGAAAAGTCTTTATAAGAGAACAAGCAGGGTGCCACCTCAAAGGCATAATTTTAGCAGCTATATTAGAATGATGCAAATATCTGTCAATGCCCAAGAAATTACAACACATATAAGGAAGTCACACTGATATTAACCGAATTCGTAACGTCCTGTCTTATGACCTTTCGACTAACTTCTTCGGACGTACTTAATAGAGAAGCGAAAAATAAGCAACATACCTGAAACTATCGTACCTGGAGCGCATATATTCCAATGTGTAGTCAACATCGCCAAGAGAGTTCCATGTGCCCCTATCCGCTGTGACGATTGGGTATGACCCTGATGACCACGCTCCATTAACCGCAATAAATGTCTCCGTTTAAGCAGAGGCGGGAAGCATATCGGTGACTGGGCAGCGGGGTGTTGTTAGTGGTATATGTAAATGGACTAACTGGATAATGGTGTCTTTCTAACGACGGCTATGAAAGTGAAAGGAAAGATCTCCTTTGCAACTGCAACGTGTACATTATTTGTCTCCAATGTGAGCTTAACATACGATAAAAAGCTCCATGTCATTTATGTAATTGTCTTCATATACAAAAAACCATACTAAAACAAATTTTAGTTGGAGGCGATATCATTTATCACAGAAGAACCACATTTCTCGGAATGACCCATTCTATTTCATAGTTCATAACACTCCATTTCGATTTTTTTTTCGTGAAAGCGATTGCTTTCAGATGAACGGTTCTATCGTTCACTGAAGGTGATGTACTCCTGACATTTCATTCTTAAACAGTTTACCGTCCTATTTGTCCAAGTAGTAAGTGCAATGCTTAGTTTAGGATATAAAGGGCGGTGCTCAATGCAATGGGGTTAACCCCAATGAGGTTAGTGCATACACTGTTATTGTGGGTGAATGGAGTGAGGCAATGCTCAATTGAACAATTCTGTCATTCGCAGATGCAGAAAGGCGGAATCTCTGTATTTATAGTGACAAATAAGTGACAAATCTCAAATAAATATTGAGATATTGAAGATGGTTGTAATTGATTGCTTTTCTACTATTACGTTGGATTCTAGGGATTTCAGCCAATATACTGTCTGAATATTAATGTAGCAGTTTTCTCGCAGAGTGTTTTGTTAACTTATCGGGGAGCCATTTTATCCAGCATATGCCAGTCCGAGTGGCAGTGGTTGGGCTGGGGGAGGAGGGATGTCCAGTGACATGATGTGTTTGTTTGGGCTTGCAGGAAGGGAAGGCTACTGGTTGGAGACGGTAAATCAAACATTCGATCAGATATTCACAAATTCAATGTTGAAGGCGAAGGATTCAGTGTCGACTAATCTCTGTACACTCGGAGAATATCCCATTAAAGTCACGTTATTTTTGTGGCGATAAATCGGGCCCATTTTATTCCGGCATATGTATTCAGTTGCATGCATGTGGGAGCTAAACTGTCATTAGAAATTTGGTATTAGAATGGTATTCAATTCGAAATGCATCCTGTTTTAGATTTTCCAATGGCCTCTACGCTAACCTCACCATCATTCACAACAACCGACCAAAGCAGGAAACGATCCCTGCTCGATAGATTGATAACCCACTCCACTGGAAATAAATTACATTAATATTCAGAGAGTATATTGGTTAATATCCTGAAAATCTTAACCATTGAAAACATCTGAAGATTCTTACTCACATCGTGCCTTTTCCATTAAGAACCTCTCTAATAAAAGATTTTAATCTCCTGCTTTTATTTTTTTTGGGGGGGGAATTTTACATGCGTTGAACAAAGTATCCGATGTGACGTTTTGATATTACAACGAGAAAGCAGAAAAGCAACACAATGCAATTCTCGTCATTGTCTCACTATTTATTTGACATCTGCGAGTTCTGTCAACACAGATTTTCCCATTTTCAGCATTTGTGATTGTAGCAATGTAGCAATAACAGAATTGTTGAACTATAAGCATAGCCTCACTCCAATCACACATATTTTTTGACAAAATTCACACTACAGACAGTGACTACCCCTGAGGTGATATCCCCAGCCCCATGAGCACCACCTATCTTCCAATTCAAACATTGCCTCGCCTCATAGCGCCATACATTCTGAACACATAAGCCTGTATTCAGTCGTTACTCCTGTCGCTTTTCTCTGCCTCGTCCCACCTCCCAAACAAACAATACATTCTTGGAATACTAAAGATATCGAAACCCTTTGTCAATAATATAGGCACGGACATGTAGAGCTGACCTTTCGGATTCACAACAATCTTCACAAAACAGAGCACATCATCCTTTTTTCATAATATATCTGCTCGACACATGTATGAAACACAATGGCAGGAGTAGTGACTGCGTGCAGAATTAACATTTCAGAATGGGGCAATGCTTACATGTAGTTTAGGATATAAAGGGCGGTGCTCAAGGCAATGGGGTTAACCCCAATGAGGTGAGTGCATACACTGTTATTGTGGGTAAATGGAGTGAGGCAATGCTCAATTGAACAATTCTGTCATTCCCCGATACAGAAAGGCGGAATCTCTGTATTTATAGTGACAAATAAGTCACAAATCTCAAATAAATATTGAGATATTGAAGATGGTTGTAATTGATTGCTTTTCTACTATTATGTCGTTGTAATGTTAAAACGTCACGCCAGCTACAGAGGTAAAATTACAAAACATGGTATCAAAATATTTTATTGCGGTACGATGCGGGTAACAAAGTGTTTTTCAACGTTGGATTCTGGGGATTTCAGCCAATATACTGTCTGAATATTAATGTAGCAGTTTTCTAGCAGAGTGTTTTGTTAACTTATCGGGGAGCCATTTTATCCAGCATATGCCAGTCCGAGTGGCAGTGGTTGGGCTGGGGGAGGAGGGATGTCCAGTGACACGATGTGTTTGTGTGGGCTTGCAGGAAGGCAAGGCTACTGGTTGGAGACGGTAAATCAAACATTCGATCAGATATTCACAAATTCAATGTTGAAGGCGAAGGATTCAGTGTCGACTAATCTCTGTACACTCTGGAGAATATCCCATTAAAGTCACGTGATTTTTGTGGCGATAAATCGGACCCATTTTATTCCGGCATATGTATTCAGTTGCATACATGTGAGAGCTAAACTGTCATTAGAAATTTGGTATTAGAATGGTTTTCAATTCGAAATGCATCCTGTTTTAAATTTTCCAATGGCCTCTACGCTAACCTCACCATCATTCACAACCACCGACCAAAGCAGGAAACGATCTCTGCTCGATAGATTGATAACCCACTCCCCTGGAAATAAATTTCATTAATATTCAGAGAGTATATTGGTTAATATCCTGAAAATCTTAGCCATTGAAAACATCTGAAGATTGTTACTCACATCGTGCCTTTTCCATTAAGAATCTCTTTAATAAAAGATTTTAATCTCCTGTTTTGATTTGTTTTTGGAATTTTACATGCGCTGAACAAAGTATCTGATGTGACGTTTTGATATTACAACGAGAAAACAGAAAAGCAACACAATGCAATTCTCGTCATTGTCTCACTATTTATTTGACATCTGCGAGTTCTGTCAACACAGATTTTCCCATTTTCAGCATTTGTGATTGTAGCAATGCAGCAATAACAGAATTGTTGAACTATAAGCATAGCCTCACTCCAATCACACATATTTTTTGACAAAATTCACACTACAGACAGTGACTACCCCTGAGGTGATATCCCCAGCCCCATGAGCACCACCTATCTTCCAATTCAAACATTGCCTCGCCTCATAGCGCCATACATTCTGAACACATAAGCCTGTATTCAGTCGTTACTCCTGTCGCTTTTCTCTGCCTCGTCCCACCTCCCAAACAAACAATACATTCTTGGAATACTAAAGATATCGAAACCCTTTGTCGATAATATAGGCACGGACATGTAGAGCTGACCTTTCGGATTCACAACAATCTTCACAAAACAGAGCACATCATCCTTTTTTCATAATATATCTGCTCGACACATGTATGAAACACAATGGCAGGAGTAGTGACTGCAGGCAGAATTAACATTTCAGAATGGGGCAATGCTTACATGCAGTTTAGGATATAAAGGGCGGTGCTCAAGGCAATGGGGTTAACCCCAATAAGGTGAATGCATACACTGTTATAATTGTGGGTAAATGGAGTGAGGCAATGCTCAATTGAACAATTCTGTCATTCCCCGATACAGAAAGGCGGAATCTCTGTATTTATAGTGACAAATAAGTCACAAATCTCAAATAAATATTGAGATATTGAAGATGGTTGTAATTGATTGCTTTTCTACTATTATGTCGTTGTAATGTTAAAACGTCACGCCAGCTACAGAGGTAAAATTACAAAACATGGTATCAAAATATTTTATTGCGGTACGATGCGGGTAACAAAGTGTTTTTCAACGTTGGATTCTGGGGATTTCAGCCAATATACTGTCTGAATATTAATGTAGCAGTTTTCTAGCAGAGTGTTTTGTTAACTTATCGGGGAGCCATTTTATCCAGCATATGCCAGTCCGAGTGGCAGTGGTTGGGCTGGGGGAGGAGGGATGTCCAGTGACACGATGTGTTTGTGTGGGCTTGCAGGAAGGCAAGGCTACTGGTTGGAGACGGTAAATCAAACATTCGATCAGATATTCACAAATTCAATGTTGAAGGCGAAGGATTCAGTGTCGACTAATCTCTGTACACTCTGGAGAATATCCCATTAAAGTCACGTGATTTTTGTGGCGATAAATCGGACCCATTTTATTCCGGCATATGTATTCAGTTGCATACATGTGAGAGCTAAACTGTCATTAGAAATTTGGTATTAGAATGGTTTTCAATTCGAAATGCATCCTGTTTTAAATTTTCCAATGGCCTCTACGCTAACCTCACCATCATTCACAACTACCGACCAAAGCAGGAAACGATCTCTGCTCGATAGATTGATAACCCACTCCCCTGGAAATAAATTTCATTAATATTCAGAGGGTATATTGGTTAATATCCTGAAAATCTTAACCATTGAAAACATCTGAAGATTGTTACTCACATCGTGCCTTTTCCATTAAGAATCTCTTTAATAAAAGATTTTAATCTCCTGTTTTGATTTGTTTTTGGAATTTTACATGCGTTGAACAAAGTATCTGATGTGACGTTTTGATATTACAACGAGAAAACAGAAAAGCAACACAATGCAATTCTCGTCATTGTCTCACTATTTATTTGACATCTGCGAGTTCTGTCAACACAGATTTTCCCACAGCAATAACAGAATTGTTGAACTATAAGCATTGCCCCACTCCAATCACACATATTGATGATAGTGACGATGTGTTTGTGTGGGCTTGCAGGAAGGGAAGGCTACTGGTTGGAGACGGTAAATCAAACATTCGATCAGATATTCACAAATTCAATGTTGAAGGCGAAGGATTCAGTGTCGACTAATCTCTGTACACTCTGGAGAATATCCCATTAAAGTCACGTGATTTTTGTGGCGATAAATCGGACCCATTTTATTCCGGCATATGTATTCAGTTGCATACATGTGAGAGCTAAACTGTCATTAGAAATTTGGTATTAGAATGGTTTTCAATTCGAAATGCATCCTGTTTTAAATTTTCCAATGGCCTCTACGCTAACCTCACCATCATTCACAACCACCGACCAAAGCAGGAAACGATCTCTGCTCGATAGATTGATAACCCACTCCCCTGGAAATAAATTTCATTAATATTCAGAGGGTATATTGGTTAATATCCTGAAAATCTTAACCATTGAAAACATCTGAAGATTGTTACTCACATCGTGCCTTTTCCATTAAGAATCTCTTTAATAAAAGATTTTAATCTCCTGTTTTGATTTGTTTTTGGAATTTTACATGCGTTGAACAAAGTATCTGATGTGACGTTTTGATATTACAACGAGAAAACAGAAAAGCAACACAATGCAATTCTCGTCATTGTCTCACTATTTATTTGACATCTGCGAGTTCTGTCAACACAGATTTTCCCACAGCAATAACAGAATTGTTGAACTATAAGCATTGCCCCACTCCAATCACACATATTTTTTGACAAAATTCACAATACAGACAGTGACTACTCCTGAGGTGATATCCCCAGCCCCATGAGCACCACCTTCTATCTTCCAATTCAAAAATTGCCTTGCATCATAGCACCATACATTCGGAACACATAAGCCTGTATTCAGTCGTTACTCCTGTCGCTTTTCTCTGCCTCGTCCCACCTCCCAAACAAACAATACATTCTTGGTATACTAAAGATATCGAAACCCTTTGTCGATAATATAGGCACGGACATGAAGAGATGACCTTCCGGATTTACAACAATCTTCACAAAACAGAGCACATCATCCTTTTTTCATAGTATATCTGCTCGACACATCTATGAAACTCATGGTTCAATGAAGATAAGCTAGTTTCTTGGAAGAAAGATGGACGCGATCAACCTTTTCCAGTTATGGCTCCCAAACAGCCCAATGTTCCTGTTAAGAAATGGCTGAAGGATAATCATTTTTGTCAACTAATGCCAAATCGATATCAGGAATAAGCAGACATGGATCTTTGATTGTGACTGATATCATACATGGCTGTACAAACTGCTGCCTGATACATTTATTCGTTGCCAATACAACTTTGACTAGTTAATAGACGACATGCCCTGCAACCGAACATGGTGTGAACAAGCAGAAAAGATAGAATGATATCCCGTATAATTGCTTTATGAGATGCCCACATTTAATGAGTATGTTTACGAGTTTCCATCATTCAGTAGAATGACTTCTCGCAGACTGTATACTTCGGGAATCCACTGCTATACTGTCAGTCGCGTTAACAACAGGAAAATCATGAACTTCTGTTAAATAAACAATAAATCATAATATCTGTTGATGATACGTAACATTGAATAACTCGTCTTGAATGATATCTCTATTTTTACACTGATTTGACAGTTAGATCCTATAAATTGAATTTAAAAATTTAACTTGAACATTTGGAGCAAGTGTTCCAACGTTTGCTGAATTTAATGTGTCTGCTGAACTCAAAATCAATAAGAAATTCGGAATTTGCAATGGTGTGTGGAAGAAACTTTAAAAAAATCCAGTCCGTCAAGAAGATTCTGGATACCTAAGAAATATAGAGCCCTCTGATCTAACCGGATATTACTCTATTAGCTGTGGTCACGACTTATGGAACTGTATATTGGAGGTACATTCTCTCCGGTCTGGCGCTGCTTTTGTCATTGGTCAACTAAATGTTTCAAAGTGCTTGGATGGTAATGGCTTATTTATTAGTGTCAGCTGAACGCTCTTTCTAAATGGATTGAGGGCATGACTAATTCATGTACTAAGTTCAGTCTAGTCTATTGAGCTAAATATTTTATTCGTGTATGAACAATGACAATAAAGGCGATATGTAATCATGTTAGGATATGGTTAAGTGGTATGTACCCTGTTTGAACCTGGTGCTTTCTGGGTATTAATGGTCAATCTTCACGTATCATCACTATGGAAAACTTATATTCGGTCAGAGAATCACCAACTGGTAACCGCAGCGGTATGTCTTTACCAGACTCAGATAGCAATCAGTAATGTGAAATCAATTTATTATCATCAGACATTGAAACTTTGGCGAGATTTCACCTGTTTTCATTGTTATTTTTCTGGTTAGGATTACTAAACTTTTGAAATGGCATCAGACAGGATTTGCTTCAATATTAGCGGCAGACATTTCCAAGCACAGCGGTCAACTTTCAAGGGAAGAGTGTCGACTATCACTGCGAAGGGGGTTCAGGAAACCCATCAAGGGAGGACTGAATACTTTCACCCTCGTCACGCCGGTTGTTTCGAGGCTGTACTCGACTACTACCAGAATGGTGAACTCCACATTCCGTTGAATGTGTGTCCGGCCGTCTTCAGTAGGGAGCTGGCGTACTGGGGTATTTCCTCCGATGAAGTGAATGCCTGTTGTCGGATCCGCCTAGAAACTTTTAACGAAGAGATGGAAATATCCAGCATTCTCAGCCAGTACGACGAACAAATCCAGTTTGCCGGCTTTGGGAAACAAAGCTTGTCACTGTTCATACACCGGTCGGTTGTTACTCCTTATT
>JAVTVY010036428.1:0-16474 GCA_036873755.1 Hanleya hanleyi
ATCTTGCACAACTAGGCCCCATGTGGAACCTGTGTACCAAATTTGAAGATCCATTCAGTACTTGCTGAGAAATCACGATAACAAAGTTCCAGGGGAAATCTAAAATGGCCGCCTGGTGGCCATATTGGATTCTCGACTCGGACCGGAAAAGGTATCTTGCACAACTAGACCCCAAGGGGAACTTGCGTACCAAATTTGAGAAAGATGCATGCAGTACTTCCCGACAAACTACGATGACAAAATTTCAAGGGGAAAACCAAGATGGTGGTCATATTGGATTTTCGAATCGGACCAGTAAAGGCATCTTGCACAACTAAACCCCAAGAGGAACCTGTGTACCAAAGTTGAGAAAGATCCATCCAGTAGTTCCTGAGATATCAGGATAACAAAGTTTCATGGGGAAATCTAAGATGGCCGCCTGGTGGCTATATTGGAAATTCGAATCGGACCGAAAAGGGCGTCTTGCACAACTAGACCACAAGGGGAATCTGTGTACTAAATTTGAGAAAGATCCGTGAAGTACTTCCCGAAAAATCACGATAACAAATTTTCAAGGGGACCCCAACCAGACCCCAAGGGGAACCTGTGTACCAAATTTAAGAAAGATCCATCCAGTAGTTCCTGAGAAATCATGATAACAAACTTTCATGGGGAAATCCAAGATGGTCGCCTTGTGGCCATCTTGGATTTTCGAATCGGACCGAAAGGGATATCTTGCACAACTAGACCCCAAGGGGAACCTGTGTACCAAATTTAAGAAAGATC
The DNA here is from genome assembly GCA_036873755.1 of Hanleya hanleyi. Lineage (NCBI taxonomy): Eukaryota > Metazoa > Mollusca > Polyplacophora > Lepidopleurida > Hanleyidae > Hanleya > Hanleya hanleyi. Next base: position 766 of record JAVTVY010036428.1, read on the forward strand.
CATGGAGTAGTTCCTGAGAAATCGCGATAACAAAGTTTCATGGGGAAATCCAAGATGGCCGCCTTGTGGCCATATTGGATTGTCGAATCGGACCGAAAATGGTAACTTGCACAACTAGACCCCAAGGGAACCTGTGTACCAAATTTGAGAAAGATCCATGCAGTAAGTTAATGAGAAATCGCGATAACAATAATTGTTTACGGACGGACTGACGGACGGACGACGGACAACGACGGACGACGGACGAAAAGTGATTTGAACAGCCCACCATGGTGGGCTAAAAATGACGGAGGCTTCAAAACGAGGCTATTGAAGTCACGTGGATTTTTTTTAGGAAATTAATTATATCCGCGGAGGAAATTAATTATATCCGCGGAGGAAATTAATTATATCCCCGAAGGAAATTAATTATATCCCCGGAGGAAATTAAACTTTATCCGCTGAATTTGCGAAGAAACCAACTCAATTTTCTATGTTTTCTTTGTATTTTCTAGGAAATCATCTGAATTTTCAGCGAATTCATAGCAATATTCTGCGAATTTTCGGTGTTAAGGAGGTAAAGACAGAGACGAAGTCGAAGAAAAATCTTCTCTGTTTTGATGATTTCTTGAAAAATACAAGGAAAACCTAGAAAATTAAGTTCGTTTCTTCTGAAATAGAAGAAAAACATAGGGAAATCGAAAGAAAACGACAATAGCCTTAATGAGACACGGTAATATTGCCATATGCTCTGAGTATTTTCTAGGCTCTGAGTTTTAGGGTTTAAGAATAACAGCACATTGAAGTAGTGGATTTGTGCAAAATCGTCTATTTTGAGATGAAAACAGCACACTTTTCTCTCCATATACAAATGAAGCCAATCGAGAACCAGGATGAACGTAACCCCGAAATATTGAATGTGTCAATAGTTTGTTGTTGCCCAGACACGGCTTTGATCCGCGACTAGATTCATGTTTACAGAGAGGAAAATTTGCTCCTTCCACCTCAAAATAGACTATTTTGCACGAATCCATTACTTCAGGATGCTGTTATTAAAAAATCATAAGACCCAGGGCCTACAAAACACTCAGAGCATAAGACAAGATAATTTACTGTGCGCTAACTGAAAAAAATCTTACTTGCGTGATAGTTCATTTTGGCACTCCAAACCGAACCTTATGGGGAACAAAATCTCATTAATCCGTGCCAGGTCCAGTCCTGGTTGAAAACGATCACTCAGTAATCCGTTGTGGCGATATTGAGCGGATAAATGAGGAAATTACATTGTCTTCTGAGAAAATCAATCTGTTGCAACACGGTTTTTAATCGATCATCGGTAAACCAAAACTGTGTCTCGCCGATCGCGAGACGATGAGTTTTATACGTAGACGTCACAGAATCAAGATGCAGACCGAAAGGAGATACAAAGGCGAACTATAAAATACACTGGAATGTCCATGGCGCACTTGTGCGTCGAAACCCCAAATCTGACGTATAAATGTGTAAAATTAGCGGGTGACATCCAAAGGTCACTAGATATAATAAGAAAACCTGCCCGATACGTCACTATGCATATATGCCAGCTAAATTACAACAGAGAAATTCCAAATTCATAGAGAAAATTGTATCTTACATATTTATGTATCAATCTAATTAAATCAAACAAAACGCAATGAGAATTATTGAAATGGTGTAGACCTGCTCTAGTAGTAGAGGGTGTTTAGTTGCTTCTGGCCCAACCTTATATGTAATACGCCAAAAATAGTTCTTTTGTTGCTTAATATGTCATAATCCTTCTTTTTTTACATAATATTTGTTGTTACTTGATAAGTATTCCTTTTTAATTATCTCCATGTTCATATGAAATTAATCCCTGTGTTCCTATGTAAGTTCTATTTATAGAGCATGACGTCACTTCTATTTTTAGATCCTGACATCATTGGGAAACCCCCTGTTATATTGTTATTTCTTTATTGTTTCCTGTTCTTTTGTCTTTAATTCTCGACAGACTTGTCCCCCGCATCTAGGCAGAACAATAGTTTCCTCATAATCATGAAGAGGTGAATCATAATATTTTAATTCTCTGCTCCTTTGTCTTTACTTCTCGACCGACTTGACCCCCTGCATCTAGGTAGAACAATAGTCTCTCCTTAGACAAAGAACCATGAGTCACGCTATTCATTGTCATCATAGCAAAATTGACGAAATTTGTATTTGCCCACACATTGACATCACTGTTAATACATCTGTTCTATTGTCTTTAATTCTCGACAGACTTGTCCCCGTATCTAGGCAGAACAATAGCCTCCTCATCAACAAAGAGCGATGAGTCATGCTATTCATTGTCTTTATAGCTAAATTTGTATTTGCCCACACACTGACATTATTAGGAAAACCCCTGTTCTATTGTTATTTTTTCATTATTTCCTGTTCATTTGTCTTTAATTCTCGACAGACTTGCCCCCGCGTCTAGGCAGAACAATAGTATCCTCATAGAAAAAGAACCATGAGCGACACGCTGGCTTCCCCCCACACCCCTTTACCAAGTTTCGTTTTATAACGAGGCACCATGTAATCATAACGAGCTTGCGACCGAACACATATTCATTCTTTGCCATCCCGGAATATTGTTAATAAACCATATACCTTCAAGCGTATCCTTTATCCGTCATTTCTCGCGAAAGAGGTAATTAATTTTACGGCGTTTACGAATCTCCCTTTCATCTACCACTTTAATTCACGTTCGAGTGAGCGGCACGTGCCAGGGCCATTGTTAAGTAATTCTAAGTAGCCATCACTCACCTTGGACGGTCACTTCCCCCAAAGAGGCACTTAAATACAAGCGTTTCTTCCATATATCATTTTAATTCACGGTCTTGCGCGCGGCACGTGCCAGATCCATTATCATTTTACTCTAAGGGTCAATAATAGGGTAAACACTCCTTTTTGTGAACGCTTTAGAACTATCGGTGGGTCATTCTCTGCGCGTGCCAGGTCTTTGTTCCGTTTTATTGTGACATATAGGATATTATCCGATTATAAATTCACAAAATGCTAATTGACGTTATTCAAGTGTTAAGCTATTTTTTCCGCTATTTATTCATATAAAAAATCGACATTAAAATTTTGGATGTATATTTGTGTTTTTAGACTAGCTTCTCTACAGATTACTGATAATTGATTAGTGATATTAATATTATTTAATACATATTAATAAAATACATCTTTCAAGCTTCAGAAATATATGAAATATGCTAGTACTTCAAAGGTAGTTCTTCAATGGTAGGTTTTGAAGTTAGGAATTCTCATTGTTACTCAAAATTCACTTTTTTTGTCACTTCTACTATATGAATATTAACAAAAAAGCACATCTTAAAATCGCAGTTGAGTTTTGTCCAGCCCGTTTTCTCGCTGAGGTCCGCGCTTTCCCTATATTAGACGGTGTTATGTTGTTATAATTTACTCATTCGATTGATATTCGTGATCACGGAACGGGATTATATGAGACCGGGCGTCAATATTTAGAACACTGTTAAGCAGAATTTTTGGCTGGTCGAGAACTGATGCGCCCCGACCCAATGATAACATGTGGTGACGTTGTTTCATTTGTCTCTTCAATAAGGTTACTGTAGTGTTACGGCCAGGCAGACATGTGCCCCTTTGTAGAAGATGTCTGCATAAATTTGTACAGAATAATATCCATCCAGCCAAGAACAACAACAGTAGTAGGGAACAAGCAAATTGGCTATCGTTGACCCCAAAAATTTGCATAATTTGTGGCGGTCACGTGGCGGAGAGAGAGGTCAAGTGAACTATAGTTCCGGCAGGATGACCAAAAAAGCTACCTCCAATCCAGGAGAGTTCCAATTGTTGCAGGGAATGTATTCATCCGCGGTGATGCGGTCTGGCGGTGATGCGGTCGCGGAAAAAAGCTTCCGCGGAGAAAAAGTAGTCCCTAGATAAAATGGTCCGATGGGGTCGTATGAGGTATCAAAGTGAAGCTGATGTAAAGGGGCATCTAATGGGCTGGGTGTGGGGTTGAAATAGGGTCATTCTGCGCATGCGCGGTGGCCAAAGGGTATAAAAATATAGGTTTTGGAGCTAGGGGAGCCCCTAATGGTCCAATGGGGTCGTATGTGGTATCAATGTGAAGCATTCGTGAAGGGGCATCTCGGGTGGGGTTGAACTAGTGTCATTCTGCGCATGCGCGGTGGCCAAAGGGTATGAAAATAGACATTTTGGGAGCTAGGGGAGCCCCTAATGGTCCGATGGAGTCGAGTGAGGTATCAATGTGAAGCATTCATGAAGGGCATTTGACTGGACTAGCGGCTCCATTTCACCATTCTGCGCATGCGCAGACAGGGAATTGTGGGAAAAGGGTATGAAAATAGACGTTTTGGGATCTAGGGGAGCCACTAATGGGCCGATGGAGTTGAGTGAGGTATCAATGTGAAGCCTTCGTGAAGGGGCATCTGATGGGCTGGGTGTGGGGTTGAAATATCGGGATTCTGCGCATGCGCGGTGGCCAAGGGGTATGGAAATAGACGTTTTGGGAGCTAGGGGAGCCCCTAATGGTCCGATGGGGTCATATGAGGTATCATTGTGAAGCATTCATGAAGGGACATCTGATGGGCTAGGTGTGATGTAGAACTGACGTCGCTCTGCGCATGCGCGGTGGACCAAGAGTATGGAATTATACGTTTTGGGATCTGGGGGAGCCACTCATGGGCCAATGGGGTCGAGTGAGGTATCAATGTGAAGCATTCGTGAAGGGGCATCTGACTGGACTAGTGGCTCGGGCGTTGTCGCCATTCTGCGCATGCGCATGCAAGGCAAAGGTCATTGAGTGCACTTGACCTGTAATCAGCCAATCAGAAGCGAGTATTTTGACCCGGTGCATTATGGGACATATCCAAGATGGCGGCCTCTGTCTTCTGGTTCAAGATGGCGGCACGTCCGGTGTCGAAAACTGGCCATTTTGTCGGGATGTGGTCATGTAGTGTCGAAAACTGGACCCTGTATGGGCCTCGTTAGACGTTTTGGGAGCTAGGGGAGCCACTCCTGGGCCAATGGGGTCGAGTGAGGTATCAATGTGAAGCCTATGTGAGGGGGCATCCGATGGGCTGGGTGTGGGGTTGAACTAGTGTCATTCTGGGCATGGGCGGCGGTCCAAGGGTATGGAAATAGACGTGAGGGGATCGACAGGAGCCACTAATGAACCGATGGAGTCGAGTGAGGTATCCATGTGAAGCCTATGTGAGGGGGCTAGACTGGGGTGTTGTTTCCATTCTGCTGCGCAGGTCACATGGGTTGTGACGTCACTTCCGGGTTTCACCTCCAAACCCAGAAGAGTTCCAATGTTTCCCTTAAACGTAGGGTTCAACCTCCGGGTTTGTTTCCCTGCCCGGCCCCGCCCTGCCCCGGCCGCAGCGCGCGTGCGGGTTACTTCGGCCGCAGCGCGCGCGGGTTACACTCCGGCCGCAGCGCGCGCGGGTTACACTCCGGCCGCAGCGCGTGCGCGCGCGGGTTCTCCGGCCGCAGCGCGCCCGCGCCGGCAGTGCGCGGATGAATGTCGGGTCAAAAGGTCACATCCACCCCGTAGGATGCGCCCTCATCTAGGCTTCACATGGATACCTCGCTCAATTGCGACATCGATATACATCGATATGTCCGCACACGCTACTGGTCAGGCTTTGCAACGTTTGACTGTTCCAACACCACGTCTCTGTGCCTTGATCCATGAAGTCTGTTAAATCGGGATGGAGGGGTGGCAGGCCGTACGGGTCAAAGTATTCGCCCTGCTGTTCTGTCAAGTACACGGCCACCCAATGTTCACCGAGCCGATCCATCGGGTCCGTGTTGAGAACGTATGCAGCAGGATACATACGGTCTAATGGGAACACATCTCGGGCGAACACCCCTTGAAACACCCTACGTGTCTCTGGGTCATTCTCCAGCACGGTGGTTATCTGATCTGTATCCATGTTAGGTGGAGAAGTCACACAGGACGTTGCGCGCTTTGTCCACTTGAATGGTGTTGTCAAACTCGGCGTAGCAGATCACATTGACGGTGCTCCGGAGGGCTCGTTGAAAGTGGATTTCCAACCGTAAATTGCCTTGCTTGGCGAGGGCCAGCTGATGGTCGTTCTGTAAGGTGGAGGTCAAGTCGAAACAGAACAACGTGTATCCGTTCCCGTAGTCGTCCCGACTGATCATATTCCCTTCGTCCTGGTTGATTTGACCGGTGGCTGTAAACAGGCTCTGATAGGCTCGAATGAAATTCTCGCGCCCAAAGTTCGGTGTTAAGGCCGTGGCTGGGACCTGTTGTCCATCCACATGCAGGGCCACAAAATTGATGCCGAAATGTTTTAAGTCAAACGGGTTCACTGAGTAGGCTACGCTGAAACTGGTATTTTCCACACAGGCCAGGATCAATCGCTTGGGTAGTTCCCCCAGGAACAGGTTATCTTTGTTGGCGCTCATATTTCCAGCAGACACAGAGAACACTTTGGTTTGCACACGTCGGATAGGGTACTGGGCTGGTTTTGTTTCCAAGGCTTTCATGTGTCCCAATTGAACCGCTGGATTCGGTTTCACTTTTCGGACATACTGGACTGCGTCTTCGATGACAATCTTATAGTCCGCTGCATGCGCCTCTACGTTAGTGGCCATCAAGGCGAAGGTCGGAGGCGCCCGTATCAGTCGGATTTTGATGGGGACCTTGTTCAAGAGGTACCGGTCTTGCATGAACATGTCTGCGTGCAGTCGGCCCATGAGATCCACCGCGACGCCGTTCGCGGTCAAAGCCTTCCGTTTGCTATATCTCGTATTGTCGTTCTCTGCGCCCATGTGCTCGGCTTTGTCCTGGTAGAATAAAGCGGCTGTCAGTTGAGATTTTTTAGCCTCTCGCCCATGCGACAACAGCGTCTCGATGTAGGCTCGATAGGGGTACGTGTTGGTCGAGTCACTGATGAGTTTGTCGCTGAGAAATATATCCACCTGTTGAAACATCGAGTGCAGCCAGAGATTCGTCGGGCCCACCGTTGCTTGGTCGGCGATTCTGGTGTCATCTCCATTGACGATCTTGGCTTTCACATACAAGTATGTATGGGCTAAATCAACATAGGTCATATCCGCATTACTGATGGTGAACTCGATGGGCCCTGTTGCGTTGATGCTGGAGATCGGAAGATGCTCCACCCATAATCCTTGTTCGGTACTGGTCTGTGTGGGCGGCACGGTCCACAAATCAAATTCACTGTTGATGGAGGGGCAGGACTCGGCGTGGATCAAGGCCATGTTTTAAGAAAAGATATCCCGGGTCTTCTTCGATGTGCGTCGTCGCTGGGTCGGTCGTCGACTGGTGCGTGGTCTCGGTGGGGCAGCTCTTTTATTCCCTACGGTACGTTGTGCTTTGGCCACCAAGACGCCTCCCGCTTCTTTGGCCCGCCGTTTCAAGGATTCTTTGGGTGCCGTACCCCCCAAGACATCACCGGCCACTTGCAGTCCACTGCGCCCCGCTTGTTTGCCGATCGCTTTGACCCCACGCGTCACCAAGGGCAGAAACGTTTTGACGATGCTCCCGAGTATGTTCCCCAGTCCATGTCCTCGTTGCATGCGTGCACCACTAAAGACCGGAAAGCCACCCCCGGCCTGTCGGGCATAATAGTCCACATAGCTGTGTGCATCGCACTCGTAAGGCACCTTCATTATACAAAATGGGGAACACGTGCTTGTCGAAAATGAAGTGTCAGCACCACTTTCCCGCGTTCGAATGCCACCGGTCGTCCCGTGTCATCTCTTATATCCACCGTGATCGTGTTGATGTCAGTTTGTCTTACGGGTAGGTAGAGCATGTGGGTGAAACTGTGGGTGACTTGATCGCCATACCTCTTTTTAATGGGGACCACCCGTAACAGAGGTGTGTTGATATCGCCCACGATGTGGCTGTCCACCACGTCCGAGTAGACGTAGAGTCCGTACATACCCGATTTCATATCCATCGGGATCTCGCCTTGGTGGGCGGTGGGACCAGCGAACGTCTGTAGATCGACGCCCAGCATTTGCTGTAGGATAGGACTCAGTACGATACTCGCGTTGGCGGTGACGATAAGCTGTGCCTTGTCATTGTGTGCGTTGTAATCGAAGTCCACGTGATTCTTGAAGGGATAGGCTTGGATGGGTTTTGAACTATTCGTGACCTCCCGTAGAGCCTCATAATGCAACAGTCTTGACAGCCCACCCATGAACTCCTTGGGAGTATCGTATTGGCCTTCGGGGAGGGCGAGTCGGGTGTCTTTTCCTTCGTAGGTCACCTCGTACCACACTTCATTGGCTCGCACGTTGTACCACGAGTAAGGGTATTGGATATCCACACGGCCACATTCCCAGCGTCCAGATAAATGCAACGGTTGCGGTAACTGGGTCACGTACTTGGCCACGGTGTTGTCAGGAAACACATCCAGCGAACTGTTACTGGGTAGGGTGAGGTAAAACATGGCGACTGAGCTGTCCTGCTGCTGCTGTTGGTTTTAAGGAGAGAGAGAGAGAGAGAATTAAGGTTTAACGTCGCATTCAGCAATATTTCAGCTATATAGCGACGATCAAACAAAATTCTAAGTAATCAATTCAAAAACTCAGTAAACTAATGCGCTAAAAACAGGTACAAACATTAAAATTTGTACAACAAACCAATCTCTCTCAAATAACCTAAAATACAATCTTCTTTCACTCTGCTAAAAAGATCTTCCAGCGTATCTGCTCGATAAAAAGTATCTCTTACAGTTTTAAAATCTATGCAGTCCAAGAGAATATGTTTCACCGTCAGATCTTCATGGCAAGGTATACACCTTGGAATCGGCTCCTATTTTAGTAAATATTCATGAGTTAATCGTGTGTGACCGATCCTACATCGTCTAATCATGGCCTGGTCGAAGCGTTTATGACTGTTCAGGTGAGTATAACCAACCGTTTTTTAGAACTCGTGAAGTTTGTTATTACCCATAGTATCCCATAGCGATCGAAACAGCCTTCTTACATATGCGCAGATAGATGGTCTGAAATCGCTGTATGGGAGACCAACAGGGTCAACTTCTCCATCTAAAGCTGCCTTAGCTAGTCTATCAGATTCAGTGTTGCCTTTGATGTCAACGTGACTAGGCACCCAACAAAACACAATATCTATCTGTTGATCAAATCTGGTGTCATATAATTGTAGAATTTCCAAGATGGTGGGATGAGTGGAATTTCCATTTTTAATTGCTTTAAGGCATGACAGTGAATCTGAGAATATGACATTTTTCCTTCTAGTGGATCCAATACCTTCTAAAGCAGATAATAGAGCTTTTGCTTCTGCAGTAAATATGGAACTTTTACCTGGCAGTCGATACGTTTTAGTTTTGGAACTAAAGATAGTAGCACATGCTACTCTCTCACCATCTTTAGAATCATCTGCATAAATAGCCTGATGTGAACTGTATTTCTCTTTCAGTAGACCGAATTCCTGAGTATACACGAGCTGGCTCGTGTCTGCCTTTTTATATTTAGTCAGTGAAATATCTACTTCTGGTGTGGCTAACTGCCATGGTGGAGTTGGCAAGAGCTCGTTAGTTAAAATCTGACTAACTTTAATACCAGCTGCTACAAGATGTGGTTTCATACGGATTCCAAGAGGTGGAATAATCGAGGGTTTTAGCGAATATAAATCTGCGTACTCAGGGTTGAAAACACAGTTATATGCAGGATTTGAGTGGTTCGAACCCAGTTTTGTGATATATTGCAGCGATAATTTAATTCTTCGAATTTCTAAAGGAATTTTATCCGCTTCTACATACAAGCTTTCTTTCTGTCTTTCAAGCCTTGAGCAAAGACCTCCCATCCTCGAGGATCCGTGTGCGACCCGCGTTTACGCATCAGGTCATTTACTAAATCCGTCATGTGGGTGCCGGGGACCACCTGATTCTGTACCAGGAGTTCGCTTTTATCATTCCAAGTCATGTTAGGATTCTGTTTCATCCGTTGTAATACCAGGCCAGCTTGTTTCTTGAACGAGGCAGGTACACTCTTCAGCACTTCGTCTTCCACCCACTGTGGGGCTGTGGGGGCTACCTCACCCGGCTGTTGGAGCGGTGCTGAGGTCAGCGGTCTGTCCCGTGGTGGTGGTGGTGGTGGTGGTGGTGGTGGTGCTGTTGCTGGGGTAGACAGGGTTTTGTATTGGTCCATGAACGTCATGTACCGTTGAAGCGTCTCATTGTACCGTTGTACTTTCTCACTGTCGCTTAACCCCGGTCTCTGTAAGATCTGTTGCATCTCTCCATCGAGGGTGTTTATGGTCTTCACCGTAGGTGGGACAGGGTAGGGTGATTGGAGGTTTTGCAGGAACCGTGGTTCGACGAGGACCATTTTTTTCGTGTGGTTCATTGTCGGCCGAAGAGTCCACCCAATACTGGACCCAACACGGAAGCGGCCAACGGTGCTAAGATGGCCCCGAGAAAGCCGCCTTTCTGTAACACCTTTTTCTTTTGTGTTTGAGGGACCCGCTTCTGGACTAGGGTTCGGAGACCTGTCTTATGCTTGGCCAACTTGGTCTTCTGAGCCGGAGTCAGTGGAACGTTGCCTTTTAACAGGTTGTACCCGATCTCGCACAGACAGCGTACAAGGTCAGGGTCCGCACCGCGTACAATGGTTCGGACCAACTCGGGTGGGGCCGTCTTCAATACACGGAGCGTGGGAGCGTGCTTCCGTACTCGCGCAGACATCCTGTACAACTAATGCTTGAACCCACAACTCTGCCTTTTTTATCTACCTCACAGACAAAGTCAACCATGCTGTGGTATCTTTTCAGTATCCCCATCATCAAACACAGCCCAGCTGGGAGAGCCACTGTGGGTGTGTTTACATTATTTTTGCATGTACACGTGGTGAGTCTCTCCGGGAAAGATGCCGGTCCGTAGTCGAAGGTGGTCGGGGGTGGCTTGCTTGAGGTCGAAGAGCATATACCCGTGCTGAGGGGTTGTGGCATCTTTAAAGGCTTCCAACGCAAACGGTGTGCGGCCGGGATACATCTGTCTCGCCAGGTGCAGCAGTTGAGTGGTATCTCTCGGGTTTTTGAAGACCACCAGGTAGTGGGCATTTAAGCTGATGTTCCGATGTTCTTTGTTTTTACTGAACAGATTCTGCACAATGTAGATGATGCTGAGCCGTCGATGGTGGCTGCCTTTGGTAAAGAGTTGGGTGACCCGCGCATCCGTCTCCGCCATGAGATCATCCAGAACCACCAAGGTGTCGGGTTCCAAACCGGCCAGGTTAGGTAGGCCTTCCACGAACGTGATGTGGGGCATTGCTGCATACGCGGCCTGCCATTCTCCGTAACACCACACGACTCGGGCAATGGGTGGGGTGATCATGCTGTCGGCGTGTTGGAGGAGCTTCCGGACGAAGTGCGTTTTGCCGGAGCCCGTCTGTCCTGCGATGACGCAAGTGAAGGGATGCTGCCAACGTACGAGCGAACTGGAGTGGTGGTGGTGGGTACAATGTCGGTCGTCTTTGTCTGTTCACTGTGAGGGATGATGCTGGTGGGTATAACGTGGGTCGTCGTTGTCTGTTCACTGTGAGGGATGAAATCCGGTGGGTGTTCAGACGTAGTGGGTGTTCTTGGTGTAGGTGTGGAGCTTACACTCGTTGTGGTTTCTATACGGGGTGTGGTGATGACTGGACTCGATACGGGGTGGACTGGTGCTCTCTGTAGACCGGTTTGACTGATTGCTGGTGTTCTCAGTTGGTTAAGTAGCGTGCTGACATAGGCTACGTCGTAAAACACACCTCCGTACAACACACTCAGTAGGGTTAGCACTATCACCACAAAGCCCACTTGCGCTTTGCGCGTTTTGGGAGACGCTGTGTTCAGAGGCAGCTGCTGTTGGTCCATAGCACTGTGGTCGGACGTGGAATGAAGGATGACGGCAGTGGTGCCTGGCTTTATAGTCGTTTCACCTGATTGGCAGCGACCCAGGAATTGAAGGAACTGGCCCAGCCTTGCCATTTGACGAAATGAAACAGTTTGCCACGTCGACGTTCCGTTTTCAAAATCTGCTCCACCATGTAGTAGTCTTGCTGTGTTTTTACGACAGGCTGTAATTCCGTCTCGTAAAACGTCCCTAGCAACGGTTCCCCTTGAAGATCTTCCAGTTCATAGACTCGCTGCTGCCGGGGTAGGCGCCGTTTAATCAGGAAGTGCTCATCGCTCCAGTTGGGCAAGTAACTTTTTTCGAACTTGCCCTTGACTTTACTGATCCGTACAGGGTCCCCGACCGTGTACACCGCCTTCGGTGTTCGCTGCGATGGCCTGGGGTACAAGACACGCCGGACTTGGGCTTCATTGCGTTGGTTCACGGTAACGGAGGCTGTCTCTATACTCCGATGATAGGCTCGATTGTAACCCCTCACAAGTTTCGGGAGAACATCGATGTACCGCCTTGTATTCTTATAGGTGAAATATTTATACATGCGGCCTTTGAATGTCCTGTTGAACCTTTCCACCACGGAAGCCTTGGTCTCGTTGAACGTATGGAAGAAAAACACCTTCTGGGCTTTCAGAAACTGTTGGAATGGTCTGTTGAGGAATTCCGTGCCTTCGTCGGTTTGCAAATACAAAGGTTTGCGCCCGGTCTTGAAGATGTCTTTGAACGCCGCTGTGAGATTCGCCCCCGTTTTCGTCCGGATGGGTACCACGCACGCATATTTCGATAGGATATCGATGCACGTCAAGATATACCGATTCCCATCGTTGTGTTTGGCAACGGCGCTCATATCGACCAAATCCGCTTGCCACTGGGCATCTATTCCTCCCACGATGACCCGGTTCCGTAGAAAATGGCGACGGACAGCTCGATGTAAGGTATAAGTGTCTTGTTTTCTTAACCAATCTCGGACTTGAGCACGTTGTATCCCCTGGGGTTTGGCCGCTCGATAGAGAGCCGACAATGCACTATAGGCCGCCGGACTGTCGGGACTGTAGTATAAGTCATCCAACACCTTCTCCCAGCGCTTCATGGTGACAAATGATGATGGACCCTGGCTCTATCGTTTATTTATAACGGGTATATTTTGGGCCGGAGTTTCTTTCTGATTTTCTTCATTGGCTTCCACAGTGTCCATGGTAAATGACCAGTCCAACTCGTCTGATGACCGCATGATAAGCACTTCATCCACATCTACCACGGCATCTTCCAATGCAGACCATAGATCAGGGTGAAGGGTAAAATGCACTGTACCACCATCTAGCCGAGCCAGTTGAACAAAGAAAGGGCCGCGTCGGATGTACACATCGTGACACAAGTGGATGAGGTCGCCGTCCAGTTCACCAGACAACACCCGTTTCAATTGGGTCCAATCCTCCCGGGACAGACGAATGTGGGCCGGGCACGGTTGTGTAGGGTCCGCATCACAGATGTCTCCCACCTCCTCCATGATATCGACCTTATCTGCATACACGTGCAGGAAAACCTCGGGGTCAAGCTGAGATACGCCAGTACGATATGCTCCGTCATGGTCAGGACGTGAATGGTAGCAGATTTGACTATCTCTCGTATTGATACGGAGAACCCCGTGAGATCAAAGGATCAGGTGGTCATGTCACTCGGTTGACTGAGTCTAGCCGGGTAATCAATGGCATCGTCGTCTGGTTCATGGCTAGACATTTGTTCATTGGGTTCTGCCGCTGCTTCTCTCAGGGCACGAGCCCACTCCAACTCGTCTGATGACCGCTCGTCCGGTGTAAACAGCTGGTCCACGATAGGCACCACTTTCTCGAAGGCTATCCACAGATCGGGGTCTAGGGTGAAGCTTCGCATAGGGTCTTGGTAGCGGCCCAGGCGTGGGAAGAAGGGTCCACGGTATACGTAGATGGCATTGTCTATGTGGATGAGGTGTCCATCCAGCTCGCCGCTCAACACCCGTTTAAATTTGGTCCAGCCGTCACGATGTAGTGTAACCGTATTCGATACGGTCTCAGCGGGCGACCAGCAAACATCTCCACGGTCTTCCACGAGGGTGACTTTATCTTCATAGACGTGTAACCCCACCCGGGGTGTAAGGGGAAGGATGGCTCGTAGAACTGGTGACATGCTTGACCCAATGACGATCGGTGAATGACGCACACTGTGTCTGACCCTCGTATTTGTAGTCAGGTCCCACTGTCAATGCCACAGTGCCAGGGGCACAGACCATGACTAGGCCAACCAGCCGTCGCTGATTCCGGCGTGAGCGCTCGTGGTCCATAGCCCGAGCATCAAGGATGGCTGCCATAGTCCAGTAGGAGTGAGTGATGGCACACCTCTCCATCGAGTGCATTCGGTCGAGGACCGCTTCTGTGAACTCGTTCAGGATCTGGCGTCGCCCCTCGTTGTCGTCGCCAGCCAATAACATGGAACGAACCACTGCTCGGTAACCCGTGAGTGAATTAACCACGGTGGCATGCTGTAAAAGGCGAGTCGCATAGGGCTGGATCTCCGTCATTGCTCTGCAACCGTAGGAATGAATGTGTGGGATCCAGAGGGACGTGTTTTATAGACCATGTCACACACGCGCGCCTAGACGTCGGGTGTAGTCCGTGATACGTACTATTCCGATGGGTTAGTCCAAAAAAGAGATCCGGGGAGTACCGGAGAGTGGCGGAGATGCCCGAAAACATCCGGAGAAGACCGAAGATACCTACGGAAATGGCCGAAAACACCCGAATCTCACGAAAAAAAAAAGAGTATAAAAATGGGAATTTTTAGGTGTTTGGTACATTCATCGGCTTGCCGAACGGAACTGTCTCACCTGCCTGCCTGACCAGCCTTCCTGTCTTGACTTGGAGGTACTTGAAGTGAGTGTGCTAAAAATAGATCACCAGCTAGCGTGCTATAAAAGGAAACCGGCCTGGCCGTTTCATCAGACACTCTGTCAATCACCAAGATGTTCACTTGTACTACTTGCCAGAAGCTGTTTACTCGCCCAGAAGATTTGCGACGACACGAGTCCTCCATCCACAACGGCGGACCGTATACTTGTATAACCTGCGCACGGTCATTTAATCGGGAAGATGCTTTACTGCGCCATGAACGTTCAATTCATGGGCCACCCAAGCGTCCATGCGAGGATTGTGGTCGGCTTTTCAAACTGACCAGTCAGTTGCTGCGACACCAACGTTTGATTCATGCCCATGAGCATGAACGACAACCTCCTACTGAAGAGGAGCCACGGAAGATCAGACCCAGCGAAGATAAGCCCGGGGAGACGAACGCCACTGGTGATGCGATGACGGAGAACCCGCCAATACCCACAGTTCTGAAGAGCCTGAATATCCAGCTGGACCCCAGCGTTACGGTTTCGAGTCCTGACAACATCGAACATTTTCTGGTGGAGCCCATAAATGTTCCTAGCGATCTCTTACAGGACAACCATCCAATGAGTGACATCGATCGGCGCCATTGGTCCATGACACGGTACTGTTTCCACCCTCAAGATATCTACAATTTCCCACTGACCAACCGCACCTGTCTACGCAGCTACGTGGAAGCCATCTTCAACGATCAAGCTACGGCCTTTAAATTGAATGTCGCTTTCGGGTACATCTTACGTCACAAAAAGACGGACCAGTTACAGTATTATTATCCCAGTGCCAACAACCATGTGTTTGACCAGCCGGTCACCATCATTAACCGGGGATCACTAGAGACGATGCTGGAGA
>JAVTVY010036429.1:0-15547 GCA_036873755.1 Hanleya hanleyi
AAACTAACTCGAAATTTTCCGCAAACTTCAACGCTTAATGACTGATTACAGTTTTTGCAAAATCTGGGCGAGAATAAACGGGCTAATTCGTCCACACATTTACGTGTTTTAATCTCCGGAAGTGAAGGGGAATTATTTAGGAGGATGGTTGTCGGACTTCTTATACCCACATTCCAATCATCGTCATTATAAACCGTTCGTGTTTCAACGACCCCATCTATGGCGAATACAGTCTCCAAACTAGGCCAACCGGAACTACCTAAAATGTCCGCATTTTCTCGTACGAATCCGGCCCACGTAGAGTTGTTAGCCTATAAAAAATATAGAGTTGAAATATTAAAAGTGAGTAGCCCTTGTATTCAAATCAGTTATAATCGAACATTTACAACGCCGTTCGCTATGTACATCGTTATATCGACAAAGTCGGTATTATCTGCGAGTAGATCGCAATAAAATTACAATACTTACGGACGATTCTCTAGGTTCGATGATATTTTTCAGTAAATTCGCCATTCCGAAGTAAGCTATAAGTTGAATTCTATTAGAGATATATATATTTCGACAAACGATTCTCAAATAATGATTTGTTTCACGGTATACCCTTTCAACTCCCGCTATACGTTGATTGTATAATTCCCCTAATTAAAGCGATATCGGTCTGTAAATATAAATATTCGAACCCCCAATATTATCATATGCTAATTGCAATCGAGTTCTGCGAGTTATAAGTGGTTTCTGTTATTCGATCACACCTGTTACCACAACACACACCCCTTCGCATTGACAGGTATTAAAATCAATACAATTATGTATCATGACCGCCTCTTATACAGCGAAATTATAATCGATATTTGCCGTACCAAATTTACGGTGTATTATTCAACACAAAATGTCGCTATATACCAATTACAATAACGCTTTTCGTGTAACCTAATATATGTTTTTAAATCCTTAACGTACAGATTCGGAGAATTTATTGCTATGAACCCGTATAAAAATATATATCGAAATAACACCTTTTTGTAAAAGCGGTATGAAACCTAAAATATTGGCTATTTAAACGATTAACGTATAAATTCGGAGAATTTATTTATAATATCATATGTAGATCTTTAATATATATATATATATCCAGGTAAAATTATGACGCATATAATTTATTAATATCCAGACGCAATAATTTATACAAATAAAAAATCGTTAATGACGTATGACATCGCTCGGCGGGTGATGGTGGATCGCGGTGGCTATGTGTATTTTTGGGTGGCTGGGGCCTGTAATACTGCTCCCCTACTACTACCGATCCATTTGCTTCTGACGGTACGATACCCATTTCGCCACACCGATTTGTGGGTTTGCTTGAGTGAGAATAGGTCTTGCGTTTAGACTCGCACTTTGGCCCGCGTACTTTTAACATGAGAAATAAGAGGCAAAAATATTGACCTCTTATCCATAAAATATTGAAAATTTTCAATCTGGAATGTTCCCCGCTCCCCCCACCCCCAAAGAAAAACATATAAAAGTGCCAAGTACTGCTGATATGTAACCATTTTTAGTGTTGGTGGTGAGCCCTGTACAATATCGATGTGGAATATCTTTGATATATCACGGTCCTGTCAAAGTTGATGATAACCTTACGATTTAAATGTACCGATTTCAGCGGCGATCCAGAATCGGCTCGTCACAAAGGAATGCTGTGGTACCGAATAGGCCACATGGAGGAGAAATCTGGTGGCTATCCCGTGACTGAAGTAGAAGTCAATATGCATGATCAGGAATGGAGAAACCGAGTTGTGGTTACCCCCGACCATACATTGATATTTAGAGAGGTCATGACTTGTAAGTGATAGAGTTAATATTTTTCGATCTGAAAGACAGTGGGTAAACACTAAATTTTCGGACGCCTGAAGTGTCCCTTTGGTGTTCGTCACTTGTACATTGACGTTCCCAATTTTAGCACGAACTGTTCTCTAACTTGAGTCTAAGTATACAAATATATTCTTCAATACGGGTGTTCAGCATAGGTGTGCTGGTGTTCACCACCATTACAATTAGACCGGTTTTCACTTTTAGAATACGATTCAATGGAAAGATTTTGAACATCGCTGTTCCTATTTATTGCAGAACACCAAAAGAGTGTTAAAAAACTGTTACATTAGAACCCCTTTTGGCGTTCTAAAGTAGAACACTTTTATTTAGTGTGAAAGGTTTGACGATTTTTTATGTATAAGATCGTTTATTAACAATGAATTATTTATACGATGGCGCTTTCTTGGTTAAGCCCAGAAGCGCTGGGTATAATATCATATCCCTGTCCGTGGATATTAGAATAAAACACAAGTCGAGGCACACAAACAATGCAGGGTTAATCTTATCACTGCGAACACAGGGTGGGTGACCTTTGTGTGAGATCGAACCTCAAAGATCGAGATTGGCACCATATTGACACTGATCAGTGAATACAAGCGCGCCAAAAACCAGTCAGCCATCTCAGCCTCCGCGAAGAACTGACTTTTTACGTTAGTATTCACTGTTGGCGATGACCGTGGCAAACTCTCAGGCTCGCCAGTTCAAAACCTGCACGAGATCAGCTATCCAGCTTTACCGGTATCTGTGCTTTTTGCCAAGAAAGCGCTATACTATAACGAGAGATCCTGAAGGATCTTGGCGCCCACCATTGTCCGATAATGGTAAGCTAAAGACAAGAGGATCTTTTTGTCCATTGTTACTAAGAACAAACGATTGATTTGTAATTTTGTTTACAGAATTTCGAATCTGAGCGAAAAAGGGACACTGGAAAACACCAAGTTTCAAGATTTTTAGAAACTGTACTTATGTTGGTTGTTATAATACAAGCGAAAAGAGCAAAGTTAGTCTGGAAGTGAATGTCCGGAGGATCTTTTTCTTCGTTTTGTAGTATTTTTGTTTGCACGTGTCATCATTGGGTACTGGAAGCGAAGACAAATCTCTTTGACCCTTCGGCATGAGCTATGAACATACTTAAGATTTTATAATTAGGAACGAATGCTATTTCTGTTCTGTTTACTGGGCTAGTTTGAGATATCTCTTTTAAGATACCATGCTCGAAAATAGTAAGATAGTACACTACTGAATGGATCCTCGCAGTAATGTTGAAACTTCGAAAGTGTCTGAATCCTGTTTATCTCCCTTGGATCGAAACACGCAGTAGTCTACAGTTGTCGAGTTGTAACGTTGTGTCACAAGAGTGATGTCCCTTCATGTAGCCGACCCATCGGCAGACGAAACGGTGGGGCAGCTCACTTGACTAAAGAAAACTGATTTAAAAATTGAAAAAATACATTTTAATTCCGAATTATTTGAACTCCTTGATATGGAAGGTATGGGTATTCTCTAAAGTCACTATATAGAATATGTCCCACCGTTTGATCCACCGTTTGATCCGCCGACTCGTATGATGCAAGGGAATACTGTATTAATTTGAAGCGTAACTTGAATTTTTGAATCTGACCAAAAAAGGTATCTTGCACAACTAGGCCCCATGTGGGATCTGTGTACCAAATTTCAGAGAGATCCATGAAGCAGTTCCTGAGAATTCACGATAACAATGTTTCAAGGGGAAATTCAAGGTGGCCACCTGGCGGCCATATTGGATTTTCAAATTGGACCAAAAAAGGTATCTTGCACAACTTGGCCACAAGTGGAACCTGTGTACCAAATTTGAGAAAGATCCATGACGTAGTTCCTGAGAAATCGCGATAACAAGGTTTCATGGGGAAATCCAAGATGGCTACCTGATGGCCATATTGGATTTTCGAATCGGATCAGAAAAGGTATCTTGCACAACTAGACCCCAAGGGGAACCTGTGTACCTAATTTGAGAAAGATCCATGCAGTAGTTCCTGAGAAATCTAGATAACAAGGTTTCATGGGCAAATTCAAGATGGCTGCCTTGTGGCCATATTGGATTTTCGAATCAGACCGGAAAAGGTATCTTGCACAACTAGACCCCAAGGGGAATCTGTGTACCAAATTCGAGAAAGATCCATGCAGTAGTTCCTGAGAAATCGCGATAACAAGGTTTCATGGGGAAATCCAAGATGGCTACCTGGTGGCCATATTGGATTTTCGAATCGGATCAGAAAAGGTATCTTGCACAACTAGACCCCAAGGGGAACCTGTGTACCTAATTTGAGAAAGATCCATGCAGTAGTTCCTGAGAAATCTAGATAAGGTTTCATTTGGAAATGCAAGATGGCCGCCTTGTGGCCATATTGGATTTTCGAATCGGACCAGAGAAGGTATCTTGCACAACTAGACCCCAAGGGGAATCTGTGTACCAAATTTGAGAGAGATCCATGAAGTAGTTCCTGAGAAATCACGATAACAAGGTTTCATGGGGAAATCCAGGTGGCCATTTTGGATTTACAAATCGGACCAGAAAAGGTACCTTGCATAACTAGATCCCAATGGGAACCTGTGTACCAAATTTGAGAAAGATCCATGCAGTAGTTCCTGAGAAATCGCGATAACAAGGTTTCTTGAGGAAATCCGAGATGGCTGCCTGGTGGCCATATTGGATCTTCGAATCGGACCAGAAAAGGTATCTTGCACGACTAGACCTCAAGGGGAACCTGTGTACCCAATTTGAGAAAGATCCATGCAGTAGTTCCTGAGAAATCGCGATAACAAGGATTCATGGGGAAATCCAAGATGGCCGCCTTGTGGCCATATTGGATTTTCGAATCGGACCAGAGAAGGTATCTTGCACAACTAGACCTCAAGGGGAATCTGTGTATCAAATTTGAGAAAGATCCATGAATTAGTTCCTGAGAAATCGCGATAACAAGGTTACATGCGGAAATCAAAGATGGCCGCCTTGTGGCCATTTTGGATTTTCGAATCGGACCAGAAACGGTATCTTGCACAACTAGACCCCAAGGGGAACCTGTGTACCAAATTTGAGAAAGATCCATGAAGTAGTTCCTGAGAAATTGCGATAACAAGGTTTCATGAGGAAATCCAAGATGGCTGCCTGGTGGCCATATTGGATTTTCAAATCGGACCAGTAAAGGTATCTTGCACAACTAGACCCCAAGGGGAACCTGTGTCCTCAATTTGAGAAAGAGGCCATGCCGTAGTTCCTGAGAAATCGCGATAAGAAGGTTTCATGGGGAAATCCAAGATTGCCGCCTTGTGGCCATATTGAATTTTCGAATCGGACCAGAAAAGGTACCTTGCACAACTAGACCCCAATGGGAACCTGTGTACCAAATTTGAGAAAGATCCATGCAGTAGTTCCTGATAAATCGCGATAACAAGGTTTCATGGGGAAATCCAAGATGGCCGCCTTGTGGCCATATTGGATTTTCGAATCGGACCAGAAAAGGTATCTTGCACAACTAGACCTCAAGGGGAATCTGTGTACCAAATTTGAGAAAGATCCACGAAGTAATTCCTGAGAAATCGCGATAACAAGGTTACATGCGGAAATCCAAGATGGCCGCCTTGTGGCCATTTTGGATTTTCGAATCGGACCAGAAAAGGTATCTTGCATAACTAGACCACAAGGGGAACCTGTGTACCCAATTTGAGAAAGATCCAAGCAGTAGTTCCTGAGAAATCGCGATAACAAAGGTTTCATGGGGAAATCCAAGATGGCCGCCTTGTGGCCATATTGGATTTTCGAATCGGACCAGAGAAGGTACCTTGCACAACTAGACCCCAAGGGGAACCTGTGTACCAAATTTGAGAAAGATCGATGAAGTAGTTCCTGAGAAATCGCGATAGCAAGGTTTCATGGGGAAATCCAATATGGCCGCCTTGTGGCCATTTTGGATTTTCGAATCGGACCAGAAAAGGTATCTTGCATAACTAGACCACAAGGGGAACCTGTGTACCCAATTTGAGAAAGATCCAAGCAGTAGTTCCTGAGAAATCGCGATAACAAAGGTTTCATGGGGAAATCCAAGATGGCCGCCTTGTGGCCATTTTGGATTTTCGAATCGGACCAGAGAAGGTATCTTGCAAAACTAGACCCCAAGGGGAACCTGTGTACCAAATTTGAGAAAGATCCATGCAGTAGTTCCTGAGAAATCCCGATAACAAGAATTGTTTACGGACGGACGACGGACGGACGGACGACGGACGGACGTGACGGACGACGGACTGACGACGGACGGACGACGGACGACGGACCACGGACAAAAAGCGATTTGAAAGATCCATGCAGTAGTTCCTGAGAAATCTAGATAAGGTTTCATTTGGAAATGCAAGATGGCCGCCTTGTGGCCATATTGGATTTTCGAATCGGACCAGAGAAGGTATCTTGCACAACTAGACCCCAAGCGCACATAGACACTTTTTGAATTATCGTGTGATGTTAGAGAAGAGGGCTTGGTGTTATGTAAATTGTATGGGTTACCAGTACCATTATTACTCCCATTCTAAATGGCATTGAAGTTCCAACCAAATACACTTTTCATGAGAACATACAGGGAGGCTTTGTGAGCAACAAGTTCATATTTGCGAAAAATGATATAAAAGCAGATTTTTAACACAATAAAACCGATGTGGCGAAAAAAATTGAAGCCGTAACCTCTGACCCTTGGCGTCGATCTGATTACGTTGAAGTCTTACAGCCACTCTTGGCAAAGTAAATACATCCCAAATTATCACAATGAATGGATTATTACCGTGGAACACCTTATTTCAAGGAGCATAAATACCGAGCAAATTTCTGAATTAAAATGACGTTGGTTTAGTTTAGTTTTGTGAGGTTGTTGGCGTTACAATAGAAATATCACGTAGAACAATCGCTCCGATCGATCGTAATCAGACTGTAACGTTAAAGGAGTACTTACCTTATTTTTAAGTGTGACTGTATTTATCAGCAATCGTATTCCAAACCTTATCATATTAACCTTATCTTGATAGAATGCCAAATAAAAGAAATATTGACTATTTTGTCGCTCGCCGCGGCGTGCACTGGGCGCCGCCATTGCATCACTGCATGCCGTTTTTAGATGAGCGGAAGTGAGTGTATACTCAGCTAAAAACGTCACAACGTCATGGAGATTTAAGGTTGATCGTGTTGGTCATGCCGATAATTCGCACGAGAAGAAACCCAGTAAATCTACTGAAGTTCTAGTTGATATTATAGTAGTTCAAGTGTAATCATGAAAATGTTTACGAACTTAGAAGCATCGTCGTTCAACTCAAATCACTGGACAATTGCAGAGTGCGCTCCTTTCGTTTACCGCTCAGCTTCAAATTTTGTGCAAATTGAATCGGGCAAGTCTCAGTTGAAAAACTGAAGAAAAAAATTCTTTAGTTGGGGGAGATAACCTAAACCACTTTCCTTTTAGGAATTACCCCTATGAGATTTGCCGTGCCAGTTTTTTCCTCGAATTGAAACTGGACTCAAAGTAATTCAAATGTCCGTAGTTGGAACGTGCCTGGATCAAGCGTTAGCCGTGACGTTGTCCTGAATGCTGAAGTCATCAGTCACGTCATCCCATAGGCAACATGGCGGCGCCCACGTCAACCTCAAAGCGGAAACATGGCTGCACAATTGTAATAGAAATAATAGGTTGTCGCTCTCAACGATGGTAAAATGGTTGGTTATATTTCTTTAAGAGTCTAAGGGTCAAAAGATCCCGGCCTTTGCTGTTTCCAAACAGGCGTGGTATTTGAAGGTTTTGAGTTTGTTATATTCAGATTTCAACCATGTAGCGTTAACACGTTTTGTCGCAATTGTGACAATATGCAACAGTTGTGACTAAACGCGTTGACTGTGCACGCAACCCGTGACCAAAGAGAGGAATTTGTGACACATAGCATGAATAGTATGGATTTGGGCACCATCTTTAATATGATGATACATTGTTTATGTTTGCTAAATAATATTTATTTATTTATTTGCATTGACTTGTAACCGGTACGATAATTTAGCGGACGCTGGCGCATATTTCTGCCAAAACACGGACAATGAAGAAACGCTGAAGTACATACACAGCTCCAAACTTGAGCACATTATGACGTCGTCAGAATCCTTCAATGTCCTCTATCATCTCGATGGTGAGTATCCTCAACTTAGATATGGGAAAAAGAACTGAAGATTCTCAGTTTCAACGCTCTAAATGCGTTTTCATTGACTTCAAATTACGCATATATCTAAGGTGCGTCGTAGCCCGGAGTGGCCTCATTATGACACGATTGAGAGGTAGACCTAGACACTCCAGTGAATTCTCCATTGCTGAAAATATTGCGTACACAACGGTATAGGTATAGAGGTACCAAAAAGGTGCCGTAGAGGTACCAAAGCGGATCGTCGCTGGTTGTGTCTCCGCTGTGGCACCCTAATGGTATATCGTACGGTCATCGCTCTGGTACCATATCATTATGTGCACACATGATGTTGCATGGGCGTAGCCAATCCCAGGTTCCGAGACCATGCATGTATTTCACTCTCCGCTCCCATAAACCCTTCTCGTGCACACCCCAAGTGAAACCACGATAGTACATTGGTTCAGCGCGCACATAGATACTTTTTGAATTATCGTGTGATGTTAGAGAAGAGGGCTTGGTGTTATGTAAATGTCATTTCAGGTGTCGTCTAAACGCTGCATATGAAGTGAATAATGATAATTGAATCCTTGCATGTTATCCAAACTTCGCATTCGCCAAACGCTATATAGACGGTCTTCTCGCTGTGGATAATCGCTATATAAACGACGCAGTGAAGGATATATATTTACCTTCACTGGATTTGAAGGAAACTACAGATAGCCCTACCGGCACATCATATTTAGATCTCTATCTCTATAAAAATGAAGCGGGCTTTCTCTCTCGTCGACTTTCTGACAAAAGAGATGAATACAATTTCGACATCGTAAACTATCCATTTCTGGACATTAATATTCCAGTGGCACCTGCATATGGCGTATACATATCTCGTTTAGTAGCATTTGCTAGATCCTGTATTAAATGTGACGATTTTAATCAACGTCACAAAACATTATTGCAGAAATTTATCAAACAGGGCTATATCACCTTTACTCAAAGTTTCTCAAATTTGGCGATACGCATGTTGATAGCAAAATACGAGCGTAGCGTGCAAGATCTATGGCGTTACGTTTCGTAACTTGTGTCTATAATTTAGCTTAACCCGGGGCTAGGGGCCGTATGAACTCCTGTACTTCAAGATTCTCATGATGCTCATATGAACAGTCACAATCAAAACGTGACTGAGATACATCATTCTCTAGATGACGACTTTGCAACGAATATCATATGGATTAAGAATACTGATCAGCGATACGGATTTGATATTTTTGGAACATCATGATATCTTTCCGGCATCATTGGAAATCGTTGACCGCTTCTGTCTTGCAGGAAACTAGCCTATGTGTATATATACTATGATTGTCTTTCTGAATTTGGTGCTAATGCTGTTATATGGAATATGGAAACGGTCTTTGGATTATGGACGCGGATATTCTTTAATGGACGACGACTGAATTATGAATGACGGACCAGACGATTGTAATCCATTATAGATATTTTCTCTTTCAGTACTCCTAGCCGACAGCAAGAATGTCAGGGAAGGTAAAAAAAACATACCAATTCATATGCCATCGGTTCTACTTTCTGTTTCTCATCATTTGAGAATAAGTATGTGGAATGTATGGTGGCTGATATTTTTCATCTTAGGCTTTTCGTATTTTTGCCCTGCATTTGTCCATCACGATGGTACGATGATACGATGGTAAGATGGTAAAACGTGGACGGTATGATGGCGATGATACAAGATGGTAGGATGGTGATGGTACGATGGTGAATATCATCATGTCATCGACATCGTACCACCGTAATCGTCACCGTATCATCGGATCAGCGTACCATCCCATCAAACAAACACGCAAAAATACCCTGAAAATTATCATGCTTTTCAGTCACCATACAAATGCCGTCTCCAAACCCTGTACTAACAGTAGTAAATATTTGAATAAACCTTATCACTAGTCAACATATATATTATAAATTTCACTTATTCAATTCAATTCGTTTTCATTAATTCTCAAAATAAACACCTACACAGATCCCCGTATCTCCAGATATATAGTTTGCACGCCATTACCGGGATACACGAATAGCATACAGTAAAAAAAATGCCGCGAAACTGCCTTTGTGTGCGGCAAATATAATATTGTTAAAAAATCATGACGAAGTCAACTGGTTTGATTTCTGGCTAACTAGTTTTACCATGTCTCGACGGTTTATCGAAGCTTTATTCGATCAAATAAATTACGGCTATTTATATATACACACATGTAATATTGACTTGGGTACTGTAGTCTAAGCGACAGTATATTTAACGTTAAACAAGTTCATATATGGCTATATAACCATCGACGAATTTTAATGTATCATTGACAATAAACCTATATGTATTGATACACATTCAGATAATTTGATTGTTACTATTCACAGTCATGAGAACTGGTTCAGACTATCCTAGACCATCACCTCAACAAAACTTCGGTAAGTAACACAATTTCTCTAACTTAATGAACTTCGAAAATAAGTTCTGCTGAACCTTTTAAGTACACAACATTTTTAACCGGTTCTATTCGATACTCTGTGGGCCACCCTTAAAAAGTAACCCGGTTGACAAATGACCTGAAGGGTAAGACATTGGGTCAACCGAGATCAAATCTTGCCATTTCGATCCATTCTCGCTGTTTGAGTCCTAATCAGCTTATTATAGCTGATAAGCCATAATATTTGATAGTCCAAGTAAAGTATTACTCTTTCAATATAATCTTGACATGTCATCTTAACAATTGAATCTAGGGGTAAGAAATTGAGCCAGAAGCGGTCAGCTGAAGTGAAATCAAGCTAAAAAATGAATAGTTCTCACTGGTTTGGTCATAAATCATATTCTTAAAAGCTGACCACACAAATTATTTGATAGTCCAGGCATCAGTCTTCAATATAACCCTGTTGTCATCTTGACAATGAACCAGGGGTAGCAGATTAGGCGAGAAGAGGTCATGCATGATGCCAAATCTAACAAAATCCAGAAATTCTCGGTTCATCGACTTCGGCTTCTCGGTGACCATTCGACGTCCGTCATAACAATTTGCAAGATTTGACCTCATTTGACCTCTTCTGACACAATTTCTTACTCGTGATGTTATTTATCAAGATACCAACCGTGCTACATTTAAAGAGTGACACATGGCGTTTCGAATATGAACAACAATTAAATTGTCCGTAGTTGTTCAACACATACATAGACAGATAGCCAATGTTACGTACTTGACACTGTGGGCGATGTCATTGATGAATAAGTCAAATTAGTCTATAGGGTGCAGTCTACAGAAGGGCCATGGCATCTGAAATTAAACAGTAGGCAGGTTCATTTTATGCTAAACAGCAACCGTGTTATTAGAGAACCCCCATAGAACTATATATTTTCTGAAAGAGTAGGCTCTTGTCATAAAGCCGAGACAGATGTAAGCCTTGTTGACGAAAATCAGGGTCCCCATAACCCATACTGAACTTGCTTCAAACTTCAGGAAAATCCTCTAAAATTGGTCCAAAATGGGTAATATTCCCCCTCCACCAAAGAAAAAACTTGTTATTCAATTGTCCTGAAACTCACCGACAGTGTGCCCAGTCCAAGGACCAACAAAAATTGGCAAAGAAAATAGGGTGTCGACCACGCGGTTTTCAAGCTCGATTTTACACCGTAAAGTATGCCATGTGCTCGTAAGCTGAAAATGGCCCCAATTCACAGCCACACTTTCACACTTCCATCTGCATAGTGAGGCATGGGCCAATCCTACTGGCAAAATACCATGTACTGATTTGAAGCAAATCAACTAGTCAACTGAATGATATCACAAATATCAATAAACAAAAAGCCAACAAAAATTCTCATGGGGTCAAACCTGGTGGAATTTTAATTTCAAAGAATTTGAGGGGGACCAAAAATCCGCAACTATGGACTGAGGCCTTTAAGTGAAGGGTACTTTTTGTGGATTTTTTTTTATCTACTCTTTTCAATCTATGGGTCTGTACAAGTATAATGATATATGACACTCAATGGTTGAAAGTCATATTAAGATAAAACAGAGCGATACCTTTCCCCCTACCCCATTCATATTTTGACAGTTTTTGCGACGCCATTTTGTCAGGCTAGACCGCTATGTCAAATTTGAATATATCTGACTGAAAATTTTGCATTCAGTACTAATATTGTTTACAATTATGTTGAACACAATTCAAAACAATGATATTCACACCCAACACAGGACTGGAATTATGAAACCAGCACAGGGGCTTGGGCTTGAAGGGGGGGAGGGGTGGATAACTCTTAACAGGGGAATATCTGTTACATTGTGTATAGTATAGTATTGCCAACTCCAATGCTGGTTTTATGGGGAGGGGGGGGGGGGGGTAGGGCTGTTTTAATGGTCCCAGAGGAATTATTCTGTGACACTAAAACTTTTGAAAAATTCCTGGGACAATTGAACCCCCTCCCTCCCCCCGATAAAACACCAACATGGATGTTGGCAATTCTACACACCTTTTAACAGATATTTCCTGGCCATGCTAAGAGTTACCCCTCCCCCTTTCTAGCCCAAGCCCCTGTGCTGCTTAATTTCAGTCCTGTGTTGGGTGTGAATAGCATTGTTTTGAATTGTGTTCAACTTGATAGTAAACAATATTAGTTCTGGATGGAAATTTTTTAGTCAGATATGCAAATTTAATGTTACCTGAGAAAGTGCCTGTTCTGTCATATAGGGTGCAGTCTACAGAAGGGCCATGGCATCTGAAATTAAACAGTAGGCAGGTTCATTTTATGCTAAACAGCAACCGTGTTATTAGAGAACCCCCATAGAACTATATATTTTCTGAAAGAGTAGGCTCTTGTCATAAAGCCGAGACAGATGTAAGCCTTGTTGACGAAAATCAGGGTCCCCATAACCCATACTGAACTTGCTTCAAACTTCAGGAAAATCCTCTAAAATTGGTCCAAAATGGGTAATATTCCCCCTCCACCAAAGAAAAAACTTGTTATTCAATTGTCCTGAAACTCACCGACAGTGTGCCCAGTCCAAGGACCAACAAAAATTGGCAAAGAAAATAGGGTGTCGACCACGCGGTTTTCAAGCTCGATTTTACACCGTAAAGTATGCCATGTGCTCGTAAGCTGAAAATGGCCCCAATTCACAGCCACACTTTCACACTTCCATCTGCATAGTGAGGCATGGGCCAATCCTACTGGCAAAATACCATGTACTGATTTGAAGCAAATCAACTAGTCAACTGAATGATATCACAAATATCAATAAACAAAAAGCCAACAAAAATTCTCATGGGGTCAAACCTGGTGGAATTTTAATTTCAAAGAATTTGAGGGGGACCAAAAATCCGCAACTATGGACTGAGGCCTATATCTATATTAAAGTTTCAATGAGGCGGCGATTGTATGGAGTGCTCACATGATAGCTTTCTTGGTGATGTTAACCTTTTTAGCCCCCGGTCAAAAATGTTTCCGATATAAATTTGTATTTCTCGAGTTACGACTGGATGCCATAGCCAGCCTGTCAAAGTCCCCAAATTTCTGAAACTGGTGTGGGGGCTAAGAGTGCCTGGCTTCTATCTTCTAACTCAGCTAGGACCTCCCCCCCACTTGAAGGTGTGTCCGTCCTTAGTTTCTATAGAAATGGATACGAGAAGGGGCTCTCTTAGCCAGGACATTCTTAGCCATCACACATGCCCCCAATGAACGTTATATATTTTCACGGGGCGATGTAGGGGTCTAATGGTTCTGTCTAAACTGAGAAAAAACTTGAGCACAAGTAGTACCGTTGCCAGAGCGACTGGTTATTTTATTGTTTTTTTATTGAACTGCTTTAGACCTTGAGAAGAAGAGCAGAAGAAAAGAGTCCTCAAGTTATTCAGCTACTGCACATAGTTTGGTCAACTATTTTGGCTAGATTTTGTACCACCAGATTTATATTACTGAAGTTAAATATTTTCTGATATTCTTATGTATGTTCAGATGCCATTTTCACAGAGTTTTTCAGTTTTAGAGCATGAATACAATATAGATACCACTCAGTGTTTGCCTTAGAGAGTTTTCCTGAGAGGATGTCATAAATCGCTGGCTGATAAAAACTTTATCCAGAGCACTTAATATATGCAGAAGAAAATAGTTTAAGGCATACTTCTCATATGTTTGGCATGTTGTCAACAAATTGTAATTTTCTAGGCTCCCATTCTTGCAGAAATTGTATTCACAGTATGTAACTTGGGGAGTTGCACACAAACATCCCGTCCACCAGACCCTCTATACCATTTAGATGCAGACGCATGCATGACCTATGTCAATGGTTTGGTTCACTTAGCTGGATAGGGTCAATTGATAGGGTCAAATTCCAATACAATTAACCTAATTCAGAGATCCTTGATGAAAGAAATGTGTGAGACTGGACAAATTGTGTGGCTCTTCATCACGGGACTGAACATCAAAGAGTTAGTGGAATTATTCCAACAGCCTATTTTGACATTTAAATACCTCCATTTCAGTGCCTTAGGCTCTAGTTAAAGTCTTTTGTCGGTTTAAGGTCACTTTACCGGACATACAGCTATGTTAATGAAATTGGATAGAAATCCACTAATCCGTTAAAAACTTATGAAAGTAAATAACGAAAGTCGGTTTGAGAAGAAGAATTTGAATTCCGTAGGCCTATAGCTATTGGTGAGATACGGTTAAGGCCCTATACATCCATGAAACATATTCATGAGTTGATTTAATTTTAGACAAGATAATGACATAAATAAATGTACATGTCTACCCACAGAACCTCAATTATTCAACTAGCAAAAATTGATTTGGGCTCTAAATCTATACCTCGCATGTAATCAATCTTAAATTTAGGTTATAGACTCTGCACGTAATCTAGGTTTACACAAGATTTAATTTTGAGTGGCAGAACAGAACGTTATCCAATACTCAGACTCAAATATTGGGTATTCCAACGCTATACAAATACATTATTCCAGCGTTTCATCTTGTCCATCTCGAGTAGGGTCCTGCTTCCATCTGTGGAAATGGGTTTCTTGCGCTACGCTTTGCAACTTGTCTCTAATTCAGCTTAACACGGGGCTTCGGGTCGTTTGAATATCATGTGTTTTACGTCTCCATGATTTTCAAATGAGCAATCTCAATCAATCGTGACTGACATACATACTCTGGAAAACGACTTGGAAATTCATTTGAATCAAGAATAATGGCCAGTGATTAGGATTGTTGTCATCGTTGAAAACTGTCTACCGCTTCTTTCTTGTTTATTATTTTTATTTGATATTTGTAATTTGTGCTAACTTTCATACGTCTTTCGTTATGAACGCGGAAATTCTTTTATGGACGACGATTGAATGTTGAAAGTCGGATCTGACGCTTACTATCATAACTTCGATGGTATATAGTTAGTCTATAGTTAGGTGATGCCTGTCTCAGCTGATGGACATCGTAATCTAGGATGAC
>JAVTVY010036430.1:0-17191 GCA_036873755.1 Hanleya hanleyi
AAGCAGACCAAAAGGGGAAGTTTTATTTCATTCAGTGGGGGGAATGGGTCCGTTGACGGACCCTAACGGAATCCCTGTAGTAGCTATACTGAACACAGTTCTGCAGGTATAGTTGGTTACATTCAGGCATATAGGACAGAAACAGAAATTAATATATCTGTAAAGGGGCATAACTCTCGGGGCCACTTTCGATAGGCGTCTGACTTAGCACTACTGTAAAATAAGAACCAAGACGAATAAGCTGTACCGAACATGGATCTGCAGATATAACTTGTACATTCAACTACAGATAACAAAATCGGAGATTATTACATCCGAAAGGGGCATAACTCTATAAGCCGCTGCGAGTAATCCTTTGTTGGCTTGTAGAATGCAGCAATATAAATAAGTTTCCAAAATACAGTAACTATACCGAACACACTTCCGCAGATATAGCTGATTACATTCAGGCACATAGGACAGAAATAGAAATTAATATATCTGTAAATGGGCATAACTTTGTAAAATATGGGCCGAGGGGGAGCCACTTTCAATACGCGTCTGACTCAGCACTCTGTAAAATAAGATCAGAGACAAATAAGCTGTACCGAACACGGATCTGGAGATATAACTTGTACATTCAGCTACAAATAACAAAATCGGAGATTATTACATCCGAAAGAGGCATAACTCCGTAAGGAGAGGCGAGTAATCCTTTGTTGGCTTGTAGAATACAACAATATAAATAAGTTTCCAAAATATAGTAGCTATACCGAACACAGTTCCGCAGATATAGCTGATTACATTCAGGCATATAGGACAGAAATAGAAATTAATATATTTGTAAAGGGGCATAACTCTGTAAAATATGGGCCGAGGGGAGCCACTTTCGATAGGCGTCTGACTTAGCACTAGATAGATAAGTGTTGAAAATTCGGTGGTTGTGTCCCAAACAGTTTTGCCTAAAATGCGGTAACGGACGGACGGGCTTACGGACGTACAGACAGACGGACGTACATGGCAACGACAATACCCCGAGGCCAAAATGGCCGAGGGGTAAAAACCCTAAATGTATGGTATGACAGTAGAGTCTTTATGAACAAAATAAATGCAAATATAGCTTAAGAATTAACAAACCTTCAGAGCATCTTCGTACTGATTCTTCTTCTCATTAACAATAAGCTTGTGCTCCTCAAATATAGCCGGCATTCTGCCATGCCACATAAACACACTGCTATTCAGTCGCATTTCTGCAGGCGAGAACTGGGCATAGTCGGCAAGGAATGCCAACCGATCTTTGGCGTCCATAAGTCGTCGCTCCATCTTGAATATCGTGTCGCTTTCCACTTTTTCTATGTACTGTTTCAGTTCCATTAGCTGATCAGTGTTGGCGGGGGTGGTCAAGGCTTTCTCCGCAATGGCTTCATAATCTCCACATAACCTGTTCAAATAAATAATTATTGTCAATATCATTGCATGGATTATGCTCGTAAAAGATTGCACAAAATATCTAAAGGCATTCTTACAGTACATTGTTTTCAGGTTTACTAATTGTCATAGAATGAAGGAATTGTTTGGGGTTTTTTGTATAGTTCTTACGCCCTCCTTCCAGTTGTGCTGTTTAGAGCAGTTTTAATAACTTTTCAAATTTCTATTTACACAGGCCTAGATTTCAAACAAAAACAATCATTTATGCAGGTTCCAATTTGGACACAATCAGGGGGAGCAGCTCTGATTATCTCCCCTTGACAACAAAGTGCTCTTGCAGCATTTGATCATATCTTTCTCTTGGTAAATTAGCCATTCAATCTAAGCTGCAGACAGAGTAGCCATTTTGTTTTTATTTTTTTGAATGTTTTTTTTTTTATTGTCTGATTATTTCAGGTTGAATATAAATGCAAGGAGGTCTGTAAGAACAAGTTCTCGGAAGAATTCACCACAGGTTATCTCCCCTAATGTGACTGGAGTAAATTCACCCAATAGATGCAGGTAACAGATTCATAGGACAACTGGAGGGCAATATTTTAGTAGCAGTAATATTTTTTAATATTTTTTTATTGAACTTGAATCCTAAGGTCTTACATGCATGGGTTGGAGATGATTGGACAGATTGTGGAGCATTACTCTGATAACGCACAAATGAGAGTATTCATAGACAGAAAATAGCCTTGTGAACAGAATTATATTGCATACTGCTATCAGTACTCACGTCCTGTTGGCCTCCTGGTGATCTTTACACATCCTAGCGAGGAGTTTGCTACAGAGGGCATCAGCCCGTTTGGTGAGGGCCCGGATCAGCTCATCACAGTGGACCTCAAACATACTCAGACGGATCACCTGTTCAGGTAAAAACACCATTATGTAATACAGATTATTGCATGCTCCATAATAGGCAAGTCAAAACGAGAGAAATAATCAAGTGGTTGAGAGAAAGGATACATATAGTTACATGTTTAGTTATGACAACGGTTAATTTTGAGCAGATAATCATTGCTGGGTTTACAGATACATGTCCCCAATAACGAGAAAGCAAGAAACCATGAGGTTTCGCTGGTACTATTGTTTCAGTACATTTTTTTTTAATTATTCGGCTGTTCTACAACAACTTCAGAAGTTGGATTGGCACAATCAATGAAATATACATTGATGTCACTCAAGCACAAACCAGAGTCACTTGTAGTTTTATCAAAAAGAAAAGAATACATTATTAGCTGAATGCTCTCTGAGAAGTACATTATAATGTGTACCTTTTGTGAATTGTAGGATATATCTTCGACCACTTTGTGGTATTTCAGAACTTCTTTGGTATAGTCATCGAAAGAATGCTCCTCCTGCATGAACTGTTCCACATCTCCTTCTGACTGTAATAATTAGATTGAAAACAATTATAGATAAATTCCAAAAAATCTATATTCTTAACTTCTGATCAAACAAAAAAACAAACGAAGAAATATTGAACATAAATTAGCCTCATCATAATAACAATCAAGACTGCATGGTGTTATGGAGTAAAGATCTTCTACCATAAAAAGACTGAAGCAAAAGGAATGTGGAAGACTCAGGGCATCATTCATTACAATGTCTAACAGTAGAATTGAAGTCTGGGTCACCATCTTAATATAGTAATATGGACTTTATTGAAATTTGTCCGTTAATATATGTGCCAAACTGAGGGTATAAATATACATCATATATGAAGATTATTCATCACATTGTGTTAACTTGGTGGAGTGGAGTTGTATTATTATCAATTCTATAACACTTGTGTCTATTGCTAACTGTGCATTCGCCTTTGTCCTAAAATATAAACTTTCCCTATCTAACCAGGCATGATAAAATAACCATTTAGCACGTCTCTGAAAACATTATTTCCTAAATACATACCTGTTTTGAAATAAGGAAGTTGTATTTGTCATAGACTTTGCAGTGTTCAATAGGACCCACACTCTCTTGTTTGATAACGTCTCTGACTTTCTGTTTGTGCGCCTCAATGATGTCCTCCAGAACGATGGGTTTGAGGAAAGCATTGTTCTTATTGCCATTCTGAAAACAAAATATAAAATGTGTCAGATGAGCAGATTACCAAGCTGAAATTACATCTATTTAGGAAATATAAAGATATTTAATTTTTGTAAAGAGACAAAAAAGGAAGTATGGAGAGGCCCTGTCCTTTCAGATTTCTAGCTCAAACCCTCTGCACACATATAGCTATAATAAAGGTTATACATTTTTGCGTTATTACAATTTCAAACATGTTGAAAACAGTGAAACTCTTCTTATTGAAGTGACATATGGCTATATCATGTGATACATGGTAGGGCCATCTTCCCAAGTCCAGGTATATCCTAAATCCTCGCAGAGGGTTTACCTGGACATTTTTGGTGATTCGAAGGAGTTTTAGAGTTGATACCGCTATAATTACAATCTCGTACATTTCATTCCCCGCGCTTGCTTTGAATAGTTTGGCCAGCGCTGAAATTCAAGCCTGTCACATCTCATATCTCGCAGTCGATTGGCGTAATCAGCTAGCTTAGCGCATTCACCGATTGGTTTGAGTTGGGGTGGGGGGGGGGAGGGGTACGTGATTTGGCTTAATTTCGCACTCAAGTTTGGTTTACTCATATAGTGACAGTCAGTTTGGTTGGTGGAGAAAAGCCGGAGAGAACCCAGCCCTCGCAATTCAGAAATCTGCCTCGGCAGAAAATGTTGTAAAATTACATAATCACTCATTTAGCCCCATGTTGAAAATGGCTGAGGCAAACTCCATTTGCTTCACCTTTTTGCGTTAGCAATGCTGAATGCCAACGCCAATTGCGAGGGCTGGAGAGCCACAGCCCGTCGTCAAGTAACTGACAAACTTCCACACATGGAGAAAACCCCTTGATCTATTTATATCCAGAACTGGTATATGGCTAACTAACCAAGCCAGTGCATTATTCTAACATATGGATCAACACACTAGCTCGTGAGGATGGGCAAGGTCAGACTGCCAATTTTAATGTAGGAAGTAATGTAAAAACTTTTATAATTATAAAATTACATTAAGTTTATAAAGGAAGAGAAATACACACTGGTCCAAATCCAATACATTTCTGCCATAGTGTGGAAACCCCTAAGGGAGCTTCTTAAAACTGGGGCATGCTAGGAACTGACATAAGGCATTTCAAACAGAGTGGCATGGTGCGCCGAGTTGGAACTCCTAGGAACTCCATGGCATACATTTTGGAACTCGGCAGACAAAGATTCGCTTATGCCATATGTAATGGCATGGGGAGAATGGCATATGCCATTCTAGTTGGAACTTCTCTCCATCCAGATCAGAACATCAAACTGGGCATGGTGTGTATCCCATTTGGATAACCGGCATATATGCCATTCCTATCAAGGAAATCATACACTAATTTGAAGAAGCTCCCTAAATCAAGATTATATATTTTAGAATATTGACTGGCCGTATCCAAAATTCAAATTATCTTCCCCACGCACATAATCTTTATTACATGAGCAGCCTTACCCATTCAGAGTAGAGTTTGGTTTCCACCCGAGGCACGACCCCCGACGCTTTGATCATCACATCGAACACGTTGAGCAGGACGACCTCGAAGTCTTTAAAGCTGGGCTCAAATTTGATGGTCGTGTTATCCAGGATCAGGCGCAAGATGAAACCTGAGTGCTCATATGCTCTGATGGACGTCTGAAAACAGAGAAAGACATTGAGGGTGAGATGAAAAGTCAGACCACTGCAGCACTGCATATCCGTGGTGTGGATAGTAACACAAGGTGCACTGGCACAATACATAATAATATATACAGCAGAATGGCAAAAAAATATATATATATATATCTATTCAGCGGTGGGAGCTGTGTCATTACGATCATCAGAGGGGTACTGTATGTTCGCTTTCAAGACTACCAGTCTGCTACCTCCTATTTTGTGGGAGGCCCGTTGGCCGAGTGGTTTAGATCGCCGACATACAGTGCTGGCGATTAGGTGCCCGACTCTGGAGTCGCTGGTTCGAATGCTGCACGGGACTCGACCAATTTTTCAGCACTAGAATTTGTGCTGTTCTAAGCTAGTGTTATCCCAAAATAACGACTATACTGTTATACGATCACTTTCTAAATGATAAAAAATATAGCAGAATGGCAAGTTTTAGTACATCAAAACATTTGCACAAATGCCATTAAAAAGCCACCAGTTTTGTCCCATTACATACCCACCTATATTTAATGGACAATGTTGTTATCAAGCTCTATAGTCATTCTCAGTGTGGCAGTAAAAGCCTCCAGCAATGATGAATATGAAATCCTTACCGGCGGTTGACACAGAAGGTCACAGAAGTCATCAAGAGAGTCTAGGGCAAGCTGTTGAAGGTGATCTGTCATGAGTGTAGAGGCACAGTTGAAGAATGATTCTAGTTTGTCTTGATCTTGGTTACTGGGTACAAGCTTCCTCTTATTACCCTGGTAAAATATGTTCTGTACCTCGGGAAACCACCTGTAAGACATCGCTGCTAAGTAAGTAAGGCACTGCATGGTGCACTAGTGCACATCTACAACACACTATTAGTGAGCATCTACCATAACTACATGGACAGATGAATCAACTTGCATGACTTGGACAGACTCTGAAAGTACCCCAAGATTGAGGGTGAAAAAAATTGTGGAATAAGAGAAAAGCTCCGGAAAAGGCATTACTGGAAATGAGATTATCTTTAAAAAAAAATTAATCGTCAGTCTAATCTGGTACATTCCAACCATACTGAAGAACAAACAGAGAATAGCCCAAATGAATCTGTATTTTGACATCTTTGCTACATCTATGATAAGCAGACAATACTGATCATCTGCCCACAAATACAAAAATTGCATGAATCTGTACACCTGAACAAATAATTCAAAAGTGAAGTGAACTGACTTTTTGAGGAGTTTTTCTTTAGCTGCCTCTATGTGCCTCATGCAGAGGTTTTGGAATGATGCCAGCTCCATGGAGTCCAGTCTGGCGTGAAACTCTTCTATGTCCGTAAATCTGAGATTCCTGTATATTGAGGAAGATGGGAAGGCTGTTAAATAGATTCACAGTTCAACAAAATATTTGCAAAGAGATAATACCCTAGGAACAACTTGATGGACCCATTTTTTTTCCACTGCAGCCCAATATTGGAGAATGAATTCAATATTACATTGATGTTTGATGCTAATGGCAAATGTACATTAGATGTGATTGGTAATACTGCAACATTCGGATGTCCATTGAACCACACGAAAACACTTCTTTAGGACATAAAAAACACACTGGTCCAGCACTGACAATGCCAAGATAAAGTTGATAAATACATTAACACTAATAATAAAATTTACGGGATCTTTCTGATAACATTCAATCAGTCCACTTTTGTCTCTGATTATGTCCAGTCACTTTCAAACAGATTGGTCCAGGAGAATTGAAAGACGTTATTTCAATAAAAAAAATATTGTTATTTCATCCACTTCTTGTTATATTAGATTTGATCCCCATCCTGAAATATTTCTGGGTGGTTCAATTAATGGACAGTTTACTGTAAAATATTCTAGATTTTCTTCACTGTTGCATTGTTTCCCTCCTGCCTACGTAACAGATTCATCAAATCACACCTACCCGAAGGAGACATGCCAGAGGTCAAGGACCTGAAGCATACAAGGATTGATGGCGTACAGATTGTAGCACATGGACTCTAAACCATGGAGAAATGATTTGTTCCACGGTTTGGGTACGACTGCTAACTCTTCTCTATGTGGAGGTAGGCTCTCTTTTTTCTCATCGTCTCTCTCTCGAGGATCCTTCAGCACAAAGTCAACTACAAAGGCAAACATTCAAAGAGTTAAATACGAAGAAACTTACGGCTTGCCTAAAAAGTTACAGCAATACTGATTCCACTATGTCATTGTTAATTTATCTTTTTATTCCAGTCCATTTTAAATAATGATTTAGTCACCTAAATCCATCAAAGTATATTCCTTTACTGCTTCCACAACACAAACACAATGTATGGACAGATATGGAATAAACGTCTTTTACATTAAGACAGTGAAGAAACACAAGTATTGCTTTAGTGTCTGGTTTGTTTCAGATTGAAACTTTTTCCGATGGTGAAAAAAAATAATAAGCCTTGAATTGAAAATGACCGCGACCAATACTGGGCCTTTTGAATTTGTAGAAAAGGATAGGAGCCATTGTGGGAGAATAGACTGCATCAAATGTTCAAAAGACTGACCAATGGCCTTCTTGACACTCAGCAGGTAATCCTC
This sequence comes from Hanleya hanleyi, assembly GCA_036873755.1. Classification (NCBI taxonomy): domain Eukaryota; kingdom Metazoa; phylum Mollusca; class Polyplacophora; order Lepidopleurida; family Hanleyidae; genus Hanleya; species Hanleya hanleyi. The sequence goes on from JAVTVY010036430.1 coordinate 7,768, forward strand.
TCTCATCTCGTCAGACAGGTTCTCTATCGTCTCTCCATGACCAATCTGGATAATACACAGCATAGTCATGATGAGTCATATAAGTTGGAAATTAATCATAGGGTACGTATACTCCCCATTAAACTACACATGTAATATTCCATGAGCTGGGTGATTGTATTGTAAAAAAAAAAATGTAAATAAAAACTACATGTATATCCTCTTACAATATTGTTATTATCAATAATACAAAGTTTTCTCACACAAATGTAATTTAATGTGTAAGGTTTCATATTTTTGTTTTAAATACAACTATTATTGAAGATCTAGAAATGTTTAATAATTTGAAATTCCAAGAAATGGAACCTGAAATCTGCTTAAAAGCTTCTTACAGTGGAAATGACCAATTTGAATTCTAAAGACTTGAAACAAAATTCAAGCTGCCAACAGAATCTCAAACCCTCTATAAATCCCCATATTATGTGCACAACAGTCGCATTAGAACTCACTCACCTTCAAAACATCTGGCACTTTACGGAGTACATTCTCCAACCAGGAGTCTTCCATCGGGGCCACATGTTCTGTGTCTATACCATTGTGAATGTAATAGTAATACCTCTGCAAGGAGAAAGTTATCAACTTGTTGTAGCTGGTAGTATTGGTCTCCCATTAAATTCTCCAACCATTTATTATCTCCAACACAACCTTCAAGTTCCAACATTATTTACTTTGTGCTTATTAATACACGTTATCATGACCTTAACTTACACCGGTGAACATGGTTTCATCTGAAGTCAACAAAATGATATATGAAAAATTAACTTCTTCTGAGAATTAAAAATGTTCCAAAGAATTCCCTGTTGATTATGCAAACAATGAAAACAAAATAAAGGTGTAATAACCATGTATACTGCCAAATATGAGGTACATACAGATTTCTTGCTACATGCACCTATCATACTTAAACTAATTATGATAACAGTTGTTCCAGGAATAAGTACATGTACATGGGTTTAACTTTAGGGAAAGGTATAACATCCAACCTCGCTGTGTTAAAAGACTGAATCACTAAGCCACCACCCATGTCTCTTAATCAAATTGCCTTCCACAGAACCCTTTTTTTTTTTTTAATGAAAAAGCCCAAATAAAGTAGAGTGCCTCTGACAGTATCTGAATTGATTCACATATTTTGAGTACACCATACCAAGATGTCTTTCTCTGCCCCAGTGGGTGAACCGGTCCTTGACAGGGGAGGCAACTCTCCATCCATCGAGGCAGCACTGCTCTTTGGCAGGCCCTCTTCTTGCCTACAATGATAAAACAAGATAAGAAATGGAGAAATTTTTCTAGAAGTTGAAAAGTTACCTGGGAGAGAAAGGTGTGAAATGGCTAACCAGATCTGAGAATGTACATTATAGTATTGTACAAGATTTGCATTACAATATTGCCTGGTTGACAGCATCTCCATGATACAAGTCAACTTCTCCGTTCACACTGTGAATTAGCCTTGATGGATCAGATCACTGAAAGGATTCAAATCCGAGGTGTAAATTTCATCTACAAGAGACGGACCAATCCCAACATAGCCAGCAACTGTGTTAGGTCCATGATGCATTCTCTTAGTATATTATGTCATTTCTCCTAATATGGTGATAGGGGTGACCAGGTACATATGGCAGCCAATCAAGTGGTACGTTTCGAAATTCAGATGGATTTGAGGTCAATGACGTTACATGTCTTAAATTATAATGAGCGAGTGGGCTGATATATCAAGTCTAATCTGAGTGCGAATGGAGAAGTGAACTTGTGTATGAAGGATTGACAGTTGAATAATTCTCTTCAAAAACCAATGATTTTAAGATTTAAATTTCAGAAAATGAAAATGATTCCAGTCCCAGGAACCAAATAACTTTTTTTAGCCTAATTTTCTCTGTTCTTAATTATCAACTGAACTCATGCTGACATTGACTCCCATATACTTACATAATAATGTCCACCAGGGCTTTTCGGAAATTCTCCCGATCTTTCTTTGGCTGCGTGAACTGTGCGACATTGCCATTGGCCTGAGCACTGTCAATGGGTTTCAATTTGGCAAGCTTTTTACGTTTTGGTTCCCCTGTTAATAAATAGTAATATAGGTCAGCTGTTTGGAAGTTGAGCAGCCATTGCCACAGGAAATGAAACATAACTGCAGGTGGATCTCCCGGATCAGATAGTTCTGGCGAGCAGGCAAGTTGAATCAAACTTTATTAAACAGTTTAAGTATCCAGGTCATCATAAGCAATAAACAGTTCTCATGTTACTAAATTTTATGGTTGTAGAAAGATGCGCATTTATAAGAATGAATGACAAAGCTAGATTTCAGTAATCCGCGTAAACATTTAAATAATTATTTCAAAGGTTAATTAGCACAACTGAGTCAAATTGGCAAAGACATATATATTCAGGAAATTATTTACAGTTTAATAAACTATGTTCAAGGACATTTGGTAAGAACACCAATTGCATAAGCATGAACTTGTGGCAATATAAGAAAATTAACACAAAACTAAGTCAAAACCATCTCCAAGTTACATGAGCAAATAAATGATTTAGTGAATTCTGTCCAGTAAATCAACACCAACTGTTACCTGGTAGTACATGCCCAAGCCGTCACCAATATGTTCGTGAAAATTTGTGCATTAAGGTTTCAAAGATACCTAGTATTCCGATTTTGGACACTATCAAGGTTTGTTCAATTAAATTGCAAGAAATACACTTACCAAAACAAATGTTATTTTTTCTCTTTCTGAAAGCTGTTAATTCAGGAGATCCAAATGTCATGAATATTTTGCTCTTCAGTACCGATAACTAAAACTGAATCATCCGAATAAATGGAGCAGCTTGTGAAAATTAAAGGCTTAATTTTTTGTTATAAAGAAATAATTCCTATGAATTTGTTCTCACCAACCTATCGATTTCATTATGTATTTTCATATTAGGTGGGGAAAAAAAATCCAATTCTGGAAATCTGTCATGGATCTCAGTACCTTAGAATACCATGAAATACTGTCACTGGGTCACAGTGATGTATGACCAAATTTGTGAAAACATGCACACTGAAGTGGTAACAATAACAGTCTCGGTGATCGTGACCCGAGCAGAGCATATAAAGTGCACTCAGTCTCGGTGTCATGTTGTATGTTGGATTGTAATAATTTTAGTTCACCAAACGTTCCCCATTACCAACTCCAATTGTAGTGCTCTACCCATGCACCTCTGTGTTCATGCTTAAAAGATATTAAACATTTATTATATACATGGTGGAGGGCCAAGATGGAAAGTGAAAGTGAAGAGTAACCAGGTCACCCTTGTGTGGAATTCTGATTGGCTGTCTCACCATTGACTGGATCTGTCTCAACCCAGCCTATTAACTCAAGCTGAAGAGCTTCTCCTCCTTGCCCCAGTAAAGAATAAAACAAGTACATGTAGCTGCTAAATATCTGTACTAATTCCAAGGAAGAAATAATTACAATATTTCCAGTTTGGTGGTACAAACTCCCTCTCCCGCCTTTTGTGGGACCATTAATTCGGACCATCCTGCAGACCATTTACAATTGTAACCTAATTTCTAAGGAAGTATGCAAGTTACATGTACATGTATCATCAGTTAAGAAAATATTTCCTGTATTACACTTAACCCTTACCATAATATGCCAAAATTGCCCTAGCATTACCAGATCAAAACCAGATCAAAACCATATTAAAACCATATCATTGCCAGAGTAAAAAGTGATATGGTATCAATATGGAAAATGCTCTGGCAATACTCTGGTTAGGTGATCTGGTATCAATCTGGTTTTGATGGGGTAATGATCTGTTTTTGGAACATGGGGTATCGATATGGCAATACATCTGCTAATGGTCTGGTTTGAAGAATGGGACAATGATCTGGTATCAATATGGAAATGGTCTGGTAATGATATGGTATGAGTGATATGGTATCAATATGGAAAATGCTCTGGCAATACTCTGGTTAGGTGATCTGGTATTAATCTGGTTTTGATGGGGTAATGATCTGTTTTTGGAACATGGGGTATCGATATGGCAATAGATCTGGTAATGCTCTGGTTTGATGATCGAATGCTCTGGTAATACACTGGTTTGATGATCTGGTTTTAATCTGGTTTTGATAGGGTATTGCTCTGGTAATGCTCTGGGGATGATCTGTGTCAAAGAATAGAATCCTGAATATCCATTGCTGGCCATATAGGTTGTAATTATACTCCAACATATACTGGATAATTTGTACATATGCATGCCATGTGCACTGGTAGTTTCTTAAATCATTAAATTTGCATGGCACACTTTGTTAAAACTTGTATACAATGACTGGCACTAAATCTATTGCAGTACGTATGCTCTTCCATGGACATGTTGTTGTTGTTATAGCTGGGGCTTTGAATTAACTACAGTATTTTAATAAACTATTGAGTTAAAATTATAACTAGAGCCTATGGGCTTTAATGAGATCTGGTAGCTGGGTTATTGGGGGATAACTTTGTAATGAAATAAATGCATAATTAATATATATTTAATTTCAAGCTAGGCACAGGTGGCACAGGCACGAATGTATGTGGCTAATGTACGCAATCACAAGTTACATCCTGTGACAAGGTATATGAAGGGTCGTTCGCGCCATAAACGCATCCTTTCTTAAACGTTTGAAAATTATGAAGCTTTAAAAAGTTTAAACGTTTAAACTTGAACCAACCAATCAGATGTTATGAACTGACAACTGACAAACGTTTTCAGTTGTAAATTCGGGACTTAAGACGTTTCCTGTCAAAAGAGAAATTCGGTCTTTTAAAGGTTTCCGGTTAAAAGGATAACGTTTCCGGTTGTGATCGTCCAATCAGATTTTTTATTTGGGCCGCGTGTATTCCAACATCTACACCAACACGTGCAAATCTCCACTGGCAAACGTTTCCGGTATGTAGTGTATTTTTACCAATGAAAACCGTTCTTACAAATTAGGTTTTGGAGAATATCTTTGGCACCTGAACAATTTGCGCAGGACATGATGCACGGTGGGAATGAGGAATACAATATGCGCGAATATTTGTAAGGGTTATTTTGATTGCTTGAAACAGACTACATAGCGTAACGTTTTGCCAGTGGACATGTGTTGATGTTGAGGTTTGAACATACGCGGCAGCAATAAAAAAATCTGACTGGACGATCACAAGCGGTAACGATTTCCCTTAAACCAGAAACGTTTAAAAGTCTTGAATATTACTACTGGAAACATTTGCCTTTTGACAGGAAACGTCTAAAATATTGGACGTTACAACAGCAAACATTTGCTTTTGGACAGGAAAGGTCTTCCAAATGTCAATTCATGACATCTGATTGGTTGTTGCAAGTTAAACGTTAAATTTATTAAACATTTGAATTTATGGCGCGAACAGCCCTTCTTAAAAGGTACCGACATAATGAAGTTGAACATACCAAAGAAAGGCAGTCCTATGATAAAAGTAACTCCGAAAATGGAAGCCGAAATATAGAATATTATATCACAATGACTTCCATATTCGGAGTTACTTTTATCGTAGTTTATGTGAAATTGATCTGTGGGAACAATGAAAGGTAGTCCTATAATGAGGGAAGTTGCACACGTTACGCTAACCATGTGTTACATGTACCCAATTAATTTCCGTCCAATTAGACACTACAGTAGGTGCTCATCCAACTTTGACTCAACCAAAATAGCTGAATTTTGCTCTTTATCTTGATACATAATTCCTCCAATACGTCAGTTCGGGATTCCAGATGAACACCATGACCACCATGTTAATTTAACCAGCATAAAGAAAGCAATATGATACCTTCTTTAACATGGTATTGTTGGTGTTGCGTTGAAACTGCAAACTGACCTGTTGAGAATTCGATGGAAAAAGGGACCAGTGGAATGAAGTCTAGGCCTAAATACCCACAGGGGATTAAGGTCAGTTTGTACAGAACATACATGTACCTAGGGGTAAATAAGAGAGATTATACCTAGGGGTAAATAGAGATTGATTTAGTGTTATGAGTGAGAAGGGCTGGGCATCAAGGTTGATGATGGTTATGTCACAAGTTAGGATAAGACAAGACATGTATTACACTTTCTGGATATCCCACAGGTTGACTGGTGGAGTACAAGATAGGAAAAGATTATAAGATATGTTACAGTTTGCTCTTGTGAGAAAAGCAAACAGTGGCCTGCAAAGGTGATAATGAGACAATGGTGGCCAGGTTGGCTGCCATGGTAGAGCATCTCTCACATATACACCTAACCAGCTAAACTGTATAATTTTCTCAGCAGAGTCCAAGCTTTGGTAAAGTGACGATACCAGTCTGCCATACTTTAGAGCGTATTAATCTCATATTTTGTGGGAAAACAATGAACAGAGTTATATTTAATGCAGATAAGGGATCAAATATATGCCACGTGACTATTAGTGACTAAATATAGACATACAAAAGCCTTTCAACCACTAAGGATCCCCAAAACTCATCTCTGTGGAACTACTTTCATGCAGCGTAAGGCTATCCCGCGAGTCGGTTTGCACTTTTGTCCATTTGCCTACAGCATTCTAAAGAGCCTCTGGCTAACGCCAGATCTCAAAAAAGCTTTATGTAGAATGCCAGCTGAAGTTTCATAATCCCTATGAGACCATCTGTACAGGATTTACATACCTTTTTTGTGAATTATTTGATCTCAAACTGCACAACATTTTATGTAGACCTTTAGCTCAGCTTCCCCCCAAAATCAGTTGAAATTCAAACTAGCAGCGCCCTCTATGTTCAAGGGAGATGACCAATGTTTAAGTCAATTCTTTCTAGATCAATACCAGAGTATCCTTTTTGATAATTATATAGGCTTTCAGTCTGAATCATTAAGTTCTTTTCAAACCAGATCATTACCAGTGTCTGTGTGTGCTGACAAACAAAGTCCTTTTCAAACCAGATCATTACCAGAGCTCTGATGTGCAAACCAGATCATTACCAGTTGTGGTGCGTAGTAAAATGACAAGTTCTTTTCAAACCATATTGTTACCAGATCATAGAAATAGAACCATAATCAAACCAGATCATCTGGTTTTCTGACCATATATGTATTACCCTAGTATCACCAGTTCTTACCATATCATTACCAGAGTGTTACCATAGTATTGCCAGTGTTTCCATTTCGGTAAGGGTACAGCATGATATTTCAGTGGGACAGCACTATAAAATGGCAGCATTAGATCTGCTCTGTTACAAGTAGGTACCCCTGCCCCTCCCCCTCCCCTCCCTTCCCCGTCGTGATATAGCTGAAAAAATGTTGAAAGCGACGTTAAACCCTATTCACTCACTCACTCACTTGTTTATGACAGTTCTTGCCTTTGCATCACCCATAAGTATTACCATTTCCTTGGAGCTAAAGCTTAAAATCTTATTTTCCGAAATGCTATATGGGCCGTTGTAGTAAGGCGAATCAATAGGGGGTTACGGTAGGGGAGAGTGGGGAGACATGGGACACTATTTCCGTGACGTCACATTATTTCACATTCTCTCCAAAGTATTTATTTGTGCAAATCAATGCGTGCCATGCACAAAGCTGAGATGAATACCCATCCAGTGCCATAGTGTTTAAGACACCAAACCGAGTGTGTTATGATGTGGAGACGATTTCATTTCCGCATATTTTGGGGGTGACTTGGGACAGTGTCGGGAGACATGGGACAAGGAGTTGGGAGATATGGGACAACCGATGTAAAGACTTAAATGCAATCAAACTAACTTTTTTATTTGAAAAAAATAATGGCTTAACATGGAAATGTGAACTTGCTAAAAAATTATCACTTTGCCGACCGAAAGTAATAAAATACATATCGCAATATTCTTCGAAAGTGCAGGGAGAGATGGGACACTCTATAGGGTGTCACTGTGTCCCAACTCTCCCCAGGGGGCCCAACTTAACAGAATCGCGATTTTTTTGTTCAACTGTCCATGCCCTCACCAATTTGGTCAGTGTCATGTGCGCCCTATATAAAAGACAATCCTGTGCCAAGATATCGGTATCATATACCTTATATTGCACCGTATAAACAAATGGGCGTGGCCTCCAAAATCTAGCTTTTCAAGTTAAAAAACATAAAAAGAAAGATTTACTCGCTTCAGTGATTCCGGGAAACACCAGAATGGTAAATGTGAGAGGCGGTATGAAAACCAAACAGCACATGTAAGCTCAGTCTCCATTGACTTCCACAAGGGTACTAAATAAGGGGTGTCCCAAGTCTCCCCTGTCCCATGTGTCCCCACTCTCCCCTATATATAAAGTGCACATATAAAGGTCACTCTGCCAGCCAAATGTATTGCCTGGGAGTTTATTCCATAAGGTATAGAAGTGATGTTTGTAGACATTTTTATTAAGTGTGGGTGATATTTACTTTGATGGAAAACAAGCCACCCACCAGATCCCCTACCAGTTGCTTCAAAGTTTTCACATTGTGTGACACTTTTCATGCTAACCTTTCAGGTCCATCGTAATATTGTGATTCTCGGTATTATTTTTAGAACTATGAGTTTCCCGAAGACATATTATGTCCATCTTCATTTTATCAAGTCAATTTCTACGTTCTGACTTCAAACCTGTCTTGATTTATCTGACCGCCTTTAGTGTTCAAAATCCAAGATGTAGATTCCACCTACGAAAGATAGACGAACCAATCAGAACTTACACGCCGATTGTGTGTAGAGTGACATCATCCTCAAGTAGCGACGTACGTCATTCCTCCTAATATGGTGGCCCAATATATAGGTCAGTCAATCAATAACGCTCTTCTATGACACATTTCAAAATTCAAATGGGTTCCAGGTCAGTGACGTCTCGTGTCTATTTATAAGTTCTTTGAACATTGAAGAGCGCCAGATATATCATGGGAAGTTCGTTGGGGGAACGTAGAAATTCGCCTGATAAAATGAAGATGTATTACGTCATGTGAGGCTAGAAGTTGTTGGATATTAGAGGTCTCGAGTAAAGCCAACAAAATTCCATTATAGGAATTGAAGTGTGATAAACGCATGCAAAGTTATGTCCTCTGAATGCTTTCTGGCGATAGGATGCCATCAGGTCAAGAAAATAAATCTCCTAGCAGAGATTTTATCGCAGGAGGTCGAATTCAGCGGTTAGGGTGATGAAAGGTCCCACAAGGCGTTGAGTGTCAAAATATGGTCTCGCTATACCGATACGTAATCCTATTCTGTAATGAAACTGAAGATAAGAGGCGGATGTTTTTCGCTAGAAGAAATACAAGGTTCACAAAAATGTTCATTCGCTATTTGTATCTGGGGCTCAACTAGAGTGAGTCATGTGTAAAGATTTGAATTCCTGGTTCCATGGGTAACATGACTATATAACAAGAAGCCCTCCCATTCC
>JAVTVY010036431.1:0-17403 GCA_036873755.1 Hanleya hanleyi
GTGGTGCCAAACACAAAAATTGACAAATTATACGGACTGCCACGATAAGCGTTCCGTACTGCACATGTCCGATAAAATCCCTCCAGTCGTTACAGAATGTTGATTCCACAAAACCTGTTCGGTGGCCTACATTATCGTTCAATCGCTCACCAGAACTGTAGGCCCTATACACTTCGAAATCTGTGAAAGAATATCAATTTTCACGTTTCCTGTCGGATATCACACAAATTGATGCGTCCGCTGGAACACAGCACACTCCCTCGATTTCAGTCTACGTGTGACATGCAGGCGATGCATGATGCAGATCACATTATTCATCTCAGCGGATACCGAAATGGAACAAAGTTCCGTTATACACTGCAACAGAGAATATTCTCCCGCTCAGAAAACACAAAATGGCTACTGAACACCAAAATTTCCCCGGATAATAAAGTCGTTCAAACCACAGCGCCATCTATTCGCTTTGGTGCAAGGGAGACAACTCGGACTAGACCAATTCGAAGATCATGTCCGCTATATTTAGCCTCATGTCCGCTATATTTAGCCTGAATGGGTATAGGGGTGATCGGGGTTTTTTATGGCTTTTACTATGAGCTATGAGGTTGATCATGTAGAATACGATGGAAAAAAATTTGAAAGTACCGCGTAGGCTTGTATATAGATCCATATACACTCATATACTGGGATATTAGTATGTATCAATCCATACGGGGTGGACATGTTGGAGCACTAGTGGCCCGATGGGGTAGAGTGAGGTCTTATTTTAAAGCTCTCGAGGAAATAAATAAATAAATAAATAAATAAATAAATAATAAAAAAATCAAAAAAATCGGCGAGTAGTAGACGAAGGGAAAATTGGAAAGTATTGACCATGCCCCAGAATACTTCATATGCATATCACGGCCTTAAGGCCTATGTAAGATGTAATCTACATCACAGTTTAGTAGTATAAAAAGCGCAATTCACCTTGTCCCTTCCAAAGAAATAAAATCGGCTCTATTTTACAGGAGTATATACGCAGGTGACGTGGGTTGTCACGTCACTTCCGGGTTTTCACTAAACACTACCTCCAAGCATACAAGAGTTGCAATGTTCAACCGCCGGGGTGTTTTCCCGCCCCAGCGCCCCGCAGCGCGCGCGCGCGTCATCCCGCGTCATCCCCGGCAGTGCGCGCGCGCGCGCGGACGCGGGTCAAAAGGTCAAAGGGTCACCTCCAGGTCAGACGGTCCAATGTCAAATGAGACAATGTTGCGGTATCGCTATAGTCAGAGCTTGAGCACAAAAAAAAAGGGGGGATTCTAGATGAACCTGGGAAAGATGGGCAGTTCCATTTGGACCAATCAGCGGTCGAGAAAAAGAGCCAATCGGCGGTCGAGAAAAAGAACCAATCAGCCGTCGAACAATCAGCCAATCGAATTGGGGTACTCACGGTGTGCTTTCGCTGACGTCCGCGCCTACATCTGGGTTCTTGTACACCCGGGTAATGTTTTTCTGGACATGGATGGGTTACCTTTGGCTCCATTCTAGGCCACTGATTGGCTAATAGAACTTATAGTCATAATCTATACGTGTTGGACGAGTCTCTTCACTCACCGTATACACGTACCTCAATGAAATGCCCGCTCCAAACCTAGACCAAAAAAACACGTACTTGGTCTGTAGGCTGATTTCATTGGCTCTCTATTTTTACTATAGTGCTCTTGCATTCTAACCTTGATGGGTTACCTAGCACTGATAGTCATAATCGATACGTGTTGGACGAGTCTCTTCACTCACCGTATACACGTACCTCAATGAAATGCCCGCTCCAACCCTAGACCAAAAACACGTACTTGGTCTGTGGGCTGATTTCATTGGCTCTCTATTTTTACTATAGTGCTCTTGCATTCTAAACTTGATGGGTTACATTTTGGTCCCATCCTACACCACTGATTTCAGTTTGACTGAATCTCCGCATTGGGCATTAATGCATCAGGAATAAAACACACAAGACAGGGGTTTTTGGTGAGATCTCATTTTTTTATTCATTGAACAACAACAACGTGAGAACAACCACGTGAAAACTCAAGCCCAGAACAAGGGGCTTGTCATTAACTGAAGCCCAGAACAAGGGGCTTGTCATTAACTGAAGCCCAGAACAAGGGGCTTGTCATTAACTGAAGCCCAGAACAGCGGGCGTATGTACATTGAAATAATTCAAGCCCAGAACGGGGCTTGTACATTGAAATGATGGGCGGCCCAGTCATAGACGAGTACATCGCGGTCCTCGGCCTTGGGGTACTCGTCAAACATCTGTCCGATGGTAGATAAGGGTGTTCCCCGGCATCGATGGTACAGGTAAAACAAGCAATATTGTCCGCACACGCCACTGGTCAGGCTTTGCAACGTTTGACTGTTCCAACACCACGTCTGTGCCTTGATCCATGAAGTCTGTTAAATCGGGATGGAGGGGTGGCAGGCCGTACGGGTCAAAGTATTCGCCCTGCTCTTCTGTCAAGTACACGGCCACCCAGTGTTCACCGGGTCGATCCATCGGGTCCGTGTTGAGAACGTAAGCAGCCGGATACATACGGTCTAATGGAAACACATCTCAGGCGAACACCCCTTGAAAGACCCTACGTGTCTCTGGGTCATTCTCCAGCACGGTGGTTATCTGGTCTGTATCCATGTTAGGTGGAGAAGTCACACAGGACGTTGCGCGCCTTGTCCACTTGAATGATGTTGTCAAACTCGGCGTAGCAGATCACATTGACCGTGGTCGCCAGGGCTCGTGCAAAGTGGATTTCCAACCGTAAGTTGCCTTGCTTGGCCAGGGCCAGCTGATGGTCGTTCTCTAAGGTGGGGGTTAGATCGAAACAGAACAACGTGTATCCGTTCGCGTAGTGCTCCCGACTGATGAAATTCCCTTCGTCCTGGTTGATTTGACCGGTGGCTGTAAGCAGGCTCTGATAGGCTCGAATGAAATTCCTCCGCCCAAAGTTCGGTGTTAAGGCCGTGGCTGGCACCTGTTGTCCATCCACATGCAGGGCCACAAAATTGATGCCGAAATGTTTAAAGTCAAACGGATTCTCTGGGTAGGCTCCGCTGAAACTGGTATTTTCTACACAGGCCAGGATCAATCGCTTGGGTAGTTCCCCCAGGAACAGGTTTTCTTTGTTAGCGCCCATATTTCCAGCAGGCACAGAGAACACTTTGGTTTGTACACGTCGGATAGGGTACTGAGCTGGTTTTGTTTCCAAGGCTTTCATGTGTCCCAATTGAACGGCTGGATTCGGTTTCACTTTTCGGACATACAGGACTGCGTCTTGGATGACAATCTTATAGTCCGCTACATGTCCCTCTACGTTAGTGGCCATCAAGGCGAAGGTGGGAGGCGCCCGTATCAGTCGGATTTTGATGGGGATCTTGTTCAAGAGGTACCGGTCTTGCATGAACATGTCTGCATGCAGTCGACCCATCATATCCACCGAGGTACTGTTCGCAGTGAAAGCCTTCCGTTTGTCATATCCCCCATTGTCCGCCGTGTCCATGTGCTCGGCCGTGTCCCTGTAGAATAAAGCGGTTGTCAGCTGAGATTTTTTAGCCTCTCGGCCATACGACAACAGTGTCTCGATGTAGGCTCGATAGGGGTACGTGTTGGTGGAGTCGCTGATGAGTTTGTCGCTGAGAAAAATATCCACCTGCTGAAACATCGAGTGCAGCCAGAGATTCGTCGGGCCCACCGTTGCTTGGTCAGCGAGTCTCGTGCCAGCTCCATTGACCACCTTGGCTTTCACATACAAGTAGGTATGGGCTAAATCCACATAGGCCGTATCCACATTACTGATGGTGAACTCGATGGGCCCGGTTTCGTTGATGCTGGAGAGCGGGAGATGCTCCACCCATAATCCTTGTTCGACACTGGTTTGTGTGGGCGGCACGGTCCACAAATCAAATTCACTGTTGGTGGAGGGGCAGGACTCGGCGTGGATTAAGGCCATGTTTTTAGAAAAGATATCCCGGGTCTTCTTGGATGTGCGTCGTCGCTGGGTCGGTCGTCGACTGGTGCGTGATCTCGGTGGGGCAGCTCTTTTATTCCCTACGGTGCTTTGTGCTTTGGCCACCAAGACGCCTCCCGCTTCTTTGGCCCGTCGTTTCAAGGCTTGTCGGGGTGCCGTACCCCCCAAGACATCACCGGCCACTTGCAGTCCACTGCGTACCGCTTGGTTGCCGATTGCTTTCACCCCACGCGTCACCAAGGGCAGGAACGTTTTCACAATGCTGCCGAGTATGTTCCCCAGTCCATGTCCTCGTTGCATGCGTGCACCGCTAAATACCGGAAAGCCACCCCCGGCCTGTTGGGCATAATAGTCAGCATAGCTGCGTGCATCGCACTCGTAAGGTACTTTCATTATGCAAAGTGGGGAGCACGTGCTTGTCGAAAATGAAGTGTCAGCACCACTTTTCCTCGTTCGAATGCCACCGCTCGTCCCGTGTCATCTCTTATATCCACCGTGATCGTGTTGATGTCGGTATGTCGTACGGGCAGGTACATGATATGGTTGAAACTGTGGGTGACTTGATCGCCATAAGTCTTTTTAATGGGGACCACCCGTAACAGAGGTGTGTTGATATCGCCCACGATGTGGTTGTCCACCACGTCCGAGTAGACGTAGAGTCCGTACATACCCGACTCCATATCCATCGGCATCTCGCCATGGTGTTGGTTGGGACCAGCGAACGTCTGTAGATCGAAACCCAGCATTTGCTGTAGTGTAGGACTGAGTTTCACATTCACGGTATCGGTGACGGTAAGCTGTGCCTTGTCGTTGTGTACGTTGACATCGAAGAACACGTTTCTCTTGAAGCGCAAGGCTATCAGGCGTGTTGCACTATCCGTCACCCCCCGTAGCGCCTTATCATGCATCAGTCTTGACAGCCCACCCATGAACTCTTTGGGGGTATCGTATTGGCCTTCGGGCAGGGTGAGCCGGGTGTTTTGCCTTCGTAGGTGACCTCGTACCACACTTCATTGGCTCGCACGTTGTACCACGAGTAAGGGTATTGGATATCCACGAGGGCACATTCCCACCGGCCAGGTAAATGTAACGGTTGCGGTAACTGGGTGACGTACTTGGCCACGGTGTTGTCAGGAAACACATCCAGCGAACTGTTGCTGGGTAGGGTCAGGTAAAACATGGCGACTGAGCTGTCCTGCTGCTGCTGTTGGTTTTAATAGGTCTTCCAGGCCTTGGGCGGTTGTGTGCGGCGTCGTGTTCGTCGCGTTGACTTGCTACGTGTCACGGCTCTGGAGATGTGGGGTGTCTTGATCAAGGGTGCTTTTTTATAGGCGCGAAAAGAAAGTGCCCGTTGTGGTGGTGTTTTGGGGGGTGACTCCGGTTCCCATTCGGCTTCCCAAGAAGGTAGTGGGCCACTCGGTGATTGCTGGGGTTGCTGCATAAAGGCCCAGCGGTGGGGGTTCCCCACCAATTCCTGTGGTACATGCATGTCTTTCAAGCCTTGAGCGAAGACCTCCCATCCTCGAGGATCGGTGTGCGATCTGCGTTGACGCATCAGATCATTTACTAAATCCGTCATGTGGGTGCCGGGGACCACCTGATTCTGTACCAGGAGTTCGCCTTTATCATTCCAAGTCATGTTAGGATTCTGTTTCATCCGTTGTAATACCAGGCCAGCTTGTTTCTTGAACGAGGCAGGTACACTCTTCAGCACTTCGTCTTCCACCCACTGTGGGGCTGTGGAGGCTACCTGACCCGGCTGTTGGAGCGGTGCTGGGGTCAGCGGTCTGTCACGTGGTGGTGGTGGTGGTGGTGGTGGTGGTGGTGCTGTTGCTGGGGTAGACAGGGTTTTGTATTGGTCCATGAACGTCATGTGCCGTTGAAGCGTCTCATTGTACCGTTGTACTTTCTCACTGTCGCTTAACCCCGGTCTCTGTAAGATCTGTTGCATCTCTCCATCGAGGGTGTTTATGGTCTTCACCGTAGGTGGGACAGGGTAGGGCGATTGGAGGTTTTGCAGGAACAAAAATGGTTCGGCAGACCATTTTTTTCGTGTGGTTCATTGTCGGCCGAAGAGTCCACCCAATACTGGACCCAACACGGAAGCGCCAACGGTGCTAAGATGGCCCCGAGAAAGCCGCCTTTCTGTAACACCTTTTTCTTTTGTGTTTGAGGGACCCGCTTGTGGACTAGGGTTCGGAGACCTGTCTTATGCTTGGCCAACTTGGTCTTCTGAGCCGGAGTCAGTGGTGCGTTGCCTTTTAACAGGTTGTACCCGATCTCGCACAGACAGCGTACAAGGTCAGGGTCCGCACCGCGTACAATGGTTCAGACTAACTCGGGTGGGGCCGTCTTCAATACACGGAGCGTGGGAGCGTGCTTCCGTACTCGCGCAGACATCCTGTACAACTAATGCTAGAACCCACAACGCTGCCCTTTTTATCCACCTCACAGACAAAGTCAACCCTGCTGTGGTGTTCATTCTTTTTATTATTCCCCATCATCAAACACACAGACCCCAGCTGGAGGCGCCACTGTGGGTGTGTTTACATTATTTTTGCATGTACACGTGGTGGGTCTCTCCGGGAAAGATGCCGGTCCGTAGTCGAAGGTGGTCGGGAGTGGCTTGCTTGAGGTCGAAGAGCATATACCCGTGCTGAGGGGGTGTGGCATCTTTGAAGGCTTCCAACGCAAACGGTGTGCGGCCGGGATACATCTGTCTCGCCAGGTGCAGCAGTTGAGTGGTATCTCTCGGGTTTTTGAAGACCACCAGGTGGTGGGCATTTAAGCTGATATTCCGATGTTCTTTGTTTTTACTGAACAGATTCTGCACAATGTAGATGATGCTGAGCCGTCGATGATGGCTGCCTTTGGTAAAGAGTTAGGTGACCCGTGCATCCGTCTCCGCCATGAGATCATCCACAACCACCAATGTGTCGGGTTCCAAATCGGCCAGGTTGGGTAGGCCTTCCACGAACGTGATGTAGGGCATTGCTGCATACGCTTCCTGCCATTCTCCGTAACACCACACGACTCGGGCAATGGGTGGAGTGATCATGCTGTCGGCGTGTTGAAGGAGCTTCCTGACGAAGTGCGTTTTGCCGGAGCCCGTCGGTCCTGCGATGACGCAAGTGAAGGGATGCTGCCACCGAGGGTCCATGGTTTGGGGTGTATCCGTTGTCGTGGTAACACGCTCTTGTAAATTTCGTACGAGTGAACTGGAGTGGTGGTGGGTACAACGTCGGTCGTCGTTGTCTGTTCACGTTCAGAGATGGTGCTGGGGGTGGGTACAACGTGGGTGGACGGTTCACTGTGAGGGATGAAATCCGGTGGGTCTTGAGACGTAGTAGGTGTACTTGGTGTAGGTGTAGAGCTCGACGTGGCTTGTACGCGGGGTGTGGTGGTGGTGGTGGTGACTGGGCTCGATACGACTGGTGCTCTCTGTAGACCCGTTTCGCTGGTGCCTGGTGTTCTCAGTTGGTTAAGTAACATGCTGACATAGGCTACGTCGTAAAACACACCTCCGTACAACACACTCAGCAGGGTTAGCAATAGCACCCCAAAGACCACTTGCGCTTTGCGCGTTTTGCGAGACGCTGTCTTCAGAGGCGGCTGCTGTTGGTCCATAGCACTGTGGTCGGATGTGGAATGAAGGAGGACGGCAGTGGTGTCTGGTTTTATAGTCGTTTCACCTGGTTGGCCGCGACCCAGGAATTGAAGGAACTGGGCCAGCCTTGCCATTTTACGAAATGAAACAGTTTGCCACGTCGACGTTCCGTTTTCAAAATCTGCTCCACCGTGTCGTAATCTTGCTGTGTTTTTACAACAGGCTGTAATTCCGTGTCGTAAAACGTCCCCAGCAACGTTTCCCCTTGGAGATCTTCCAGTTCATAGACTCGCCGCTATCGGGGTAGGCGCCGTTTAATCAGGAAGTGCTCATCGCTCCAGTTGGGCAAGTAACTTTTCTCGAACTTGCCCTTGACTTTACTGATCCGTACAGGGTCGCCGACCTTGTACACCGCCTTCATCGTTCGCTGCGATGGCCTGGGGTACAAGACACGCCGGACTTGGGCTTCATTGCGTTGGGTCACGGTAATGGGGGCTCTCTCTATACTTCGATGATAGGCTCGATTGTAACCCCTCACCAGTTTCAGGAGAACATCGATGTACCGCCTTGTATTCTTATAGGTGAAATATTTATACATGCGGCCTTTGAATGTCCTGTTGAACCTCTCCACCACGGAAGCCTTGGTCTCGTTGTACGTATGGAAGAAAAACACCTTCTGTTTCTTGAGAAAGGCTTGGAACGGTCTGTTGAGGAATTCCGTGCCTTCGTCGGTTTGCAAATACAAGGTTTGCGCCCGGTCTTGAAGATGTCTTTGAACGCCGCTATGAGATTTGCCCCCGTTTTCGTCCGGATGGGTACCACCCACGCATACTTGGATAGGATATCGATGCACGTCAAGATATACCGATTCTCATCGTTGTGTTTGGCAAAGGCGCTCATATCGACCAAATCCGCTTGCCACTGAGCATCTATTCCTCCCACGATGACCCGGTTCCGTAGAAAATGGCGACGGACAGATCGATGTAAAGTATAGGTGTCTTGTTTTCTTAACCAATCTCGGACTTGGGCACGTTGTATCCCCTGGGGTTTGGCCGCTCGATAGAGAGCCGACAATGCACTATAGGCCGCCGGACTGTCGGGACTGTAGTATAAGTTATCCAACACCTTCTCCCAGCGCTTCATGGTGACAAATGATGATGGACCCTGGCTCTATCGTTTATTTATAACAGGTATATCTTGGGCCGGAGTTTCTTTCTGATTTTCTTCGTTGGCTTCCACAGTGTCCATGGTAAATGACCAGTCCAACTCGTCTGATGACCACTTGATAAGCACTTGATCCACATCTACCACGGCATCTTCCAATGCAGACCATAGATCAGGGTGAAGGGTAAAATGCACTGTACCCCCATCTAGCCGAGCCAATTGAGCAAAGAAAGGGCCGCGTCGGATGTACACATCGTGACACAAGTGGATGAGGTCGCCGTCCAGTTCACCAGACAGCACCCGTTTGAATTTGGTCCAGCCCTCTCGGGACAGACGAATGTGAGCCGGGCACGGTTGTGTAGGGTCCGCATCACAGACGTCTCCCACCTCCTCCATGATATCGACCTTATCCGCATACACGTGCGGGAAAACCTCGGGGGTCAAGCTGAAATACGCCAGTACTATATGCTCCGTCATGGTCAGTACGTGAATGGTACCAGATTTCACTGTCTCTCGTATTTATAGGGAGAACCCCGTGAGATCAAAGGATCAGGTGGTCATGTCATTGGGCTGACTGAGTCTAGCGGGGTAATCAATGGCATCGTCGTCGGGTTCATGTAGTTGTTTATGGGGTTCAGCCATTGGCCCCGCGGCTTCATCACGGATTTTTCTTCTTCTTCATCGTTCTGGCCCGTCATGTGTGTGTGGGTGGCTTCATCAGGTGACACTGTCATTCCAGCCTCTGCGCATTCTATACATATAGTATTTTCTCCATCCGCTTTTTTTTCATTAGGTTCATCTAGTGCGTGTTCGATAGCATGAGCCCATGCCAATTGGTGGGGTGATCGATCGTCGGGTATAAATAACTGGTCCACCAGAGGGCCTATTTTCTCCAAGGCTGACCACAGAGAGGGAGTTGGGAGGAAACTTCGAGCCGGCTCTTGGTAGCGTCCCACCCGTGGGTAGAGCGCAGTATGGTATACGTAGTTGGCCTTGTCCAGGTGGATCAGGTGTCCGTCTAACTCTCCGCTCAACACCCGTTGAAACTTAGTCCAGCCATCACGCTCTAGTGTCACCCTATCCGATAGAGCCTCAGCGTGCTCAAAGCAAATATTTCCACAATCTTCGACCAGGGTCACTTTAGCATCATACACGTATAACTTCACATTGGGTGTAAGCGTCAGGATGGCTTGGAGTGATGACATGCTTCCTCTAAATGTCGAAGGGAGAATGACACACACTCTGTCTCATCCCTCGTATTTATAGTGTCAATACCACAGCGCCAGGGGGAATAGAGCACAGACTAGTATGAGGCCAACCAGCCGGCGCTGGTTCCGGCGTGAGCGCTCCTGGTCCATAGCGCGAGCATCAAGGATGGCTGTCATAGTCCAGTAGTGGTGAGTGATGGCACGCCTCTCCATCGAGTGCACTCTGTGGAGGACCGCTTCTGTGAACTAGTTCAGGATCTGGCGTCGTCCCTCGTTGTCGTCGCCATCTGCAAACATGGACCGGACCACTGCTCGGTAACCCGTGAATGAATTCACCACGGTGGCATACTGTAAAATGCGAGTCGCATGGGGCTTGATCTCCGCCATGGCTCTGTAGAAATGTAGGTGTGGGATCCAGAAGGACATGTTTTATAGACCAGATGTAGCTCTACGGGTATAGTCCGTGATACGTACTATTCTGATGGGTTAGTCCAAAAAAGGGAGCAACAACAACAACACAGATTACAGATCAATCCTTTTATTATGCGTGAACAACATAGAAATGCATGTACTGACCTGTCTGTGGGAGGTTTCCCACAATGGCGTTCACCTTCGCGTCTTTTCGTGTACGTCCGTGTCTTTTCGTTAAAGTCCGTGTATCTTCGGTAAATTCCGTAGGCATTGGGCAAGGAAGCTTTTTCCCGAGACCGAATCACCGCCAGACATGACTGCATCACCGCGGATGAATACATTCTTGCACTCACTCACACCACAGGTCGAGTGAGGTATCAAAATGAAGCTTAGGTGAAGGAGCATCTAATGGACTGGGTGTGGGGTTGACATATCGATAAAAAATGGATATGACCTTGAACTGATCACGTGACCTCCCCGTGATGACAAATACCCAGAACCAAGTCAGTACATGCATCCCATAGTCCCAGGTCACGCCCGATTCACGCAGACTGGAAGTGACGTCATACACCTGCGCACAACCGTGATGGAAAAAACCCAGAACCAAGTCAGTACATGCATTCCATACAGGCAGAATGCAGGCAGGCAAGCAAGGCAGGGATGCAGGCAGGCAAGCAAGGCAGGGATGCAGGCAGGCAGGCAGGCAGGGAGACAGGTCAGGTCAGGTAAGTCAGATTGAATACACCCCTTTCCCTAAAAATGGACTCCTTTTATACGTTTTTCTATCCACTCCTAAAAATCGACTGCTTTTATACGTTTTCCCGGTGAGTGGGTGGGTTCAAAATGGCGGACCCTTATTTTACACACACAACACCAAAAGCCACCATTTTAAGCCCACCCACTCACATCCCAGGTCAAATCAGTGCACCCGAGTGAGTGGGTGGGTTCAAAATGGCGGACTTTCAACGTCCCAGAGAAAATAACCGGCCGCCATTTTGAACCCACCCACTCACATAGCACTCAATCACCCCGGTGAGTGGGTGGGTTCAAAATGGCGGACCCTTATTTTACACACACAACACCCTAAGCCGCCATTTTAAACCCACCCACTCACATCACAGGTCAATCAGTGCAACCGAGTGAGTGGGTGGGTTCAAAATGGTGGACTTTCAACGTCCGCCATTTTGAACCCACCCACTCACATCTCAAAAAAATTAACTCACGTATGCGAACCCCCCCTATGGCAACCCAAAAATTAACTCCGCGCATGCGCAGTGAGACGCTATTAACTCGTTTTACTCTATATATACTACTCCGGTTACACACCTGTGAACGGTGACGTGTTAGAGACGTCACTATATTCCACAATTGATAACGAGACCTGGGCCTCACCAATACATGCGGAATCTACGTTCACTGAACTTCACCATTTAGGCCTATCGGTGATGACCCGGCCCATAAGTAGTATATAAACGGGATCTGGAGGCCCCTTTAGGAGCGATAACTCTGTATGCAGAATTCCTGATTATCTCCCATGATTCGCATATTTCCAGATCCTCTTTTACTACTTATCAATGTTAATTATTATCGCACCGGTTATGTCCGAGAATGTCCGGCAATGTCCGGCCATCTCCGGGAATATAATAGTCAATAAGCCTTTATCCGCCCTTCTAAAGTATCAAGAGACGTCTACGTAAGAATGCAGCAAGATTTATCTGAATAATATTTGATGTGTCTTTCAGTTACTTCAATGTTAATTGACATCTCCCGGAATGCACGTCATCAAAAATGGTCCTCGACAATATCGCCAGCTATATGCCCAGCATAAATGGCAAGAGGGGAACCCTCAGTTCCCCACTTCTGAGCTACTCAGAATAAACGTGTGAACGTCTATTCCCATTCTCTTTTTTTTTCTACCGCGCATGCGCAGAATGACGTCAGTTTCACGCCATACCCATTCCACGACAGCTTCACCTTCCACAGCCCAATCAGACCACTATGGATCCGTCGCGACCCCAAAAACGTCTATTGTAATACACCTTTTCTACTGCGCATGCGCAGATAGACAAGATTTCCACCCCACAGCCATCCAGTTGGACGCTTCCCTACGAGAGCTTCAGACTGATACCTCACACGACCCAATCGGACCGCTAGTGGTCCACCTCGACTCCAAAACCTCCACCTCGATCTGCCCGCCTGCTGTGCATGCGTCATCAGCACTTTTCAATAAAATTCAACGCATGGCCTCGAGACCCCTCCCATCGTCTTCATCGTGGTGAGACAGGAAAAAACAAGGGGTCACACTGGACGCGGATGGACGCGGATATTCTCTAATGGACGAGGGCTGAATTATGAATGACGGGCCAGACGCTTGTAATCCATACCGCAAGTGTCCATGCGTGGGTTCTCCATTGGGACTAACATTGTTCAGTCCGCCAGATTGGCCCTAACATGTCCACCCCAGACCTGCCTGAACTTTTCAGCGAAAGTCGACGCCTGGCCTCGAGACCCCTGTCATCGTGTTCTACATCACGAGAAAAAGAAAACAAGGTGCAACACCCCATAGTAAAATCCACAAGAAAAAAAAATGATCACCCAAATACTTCCATACCGCAAACGTCCATGCGTATATTAGGGTATTTTCAACCTTGCCTAGTATGGGCTGACTCGTGGTGCAGTGGATAACCAACCTGTAACCATCTCGGTCATCTATACGCGGTAAGACTGACCCTGGGATTGTGTGTATCCATGTTCAGCCTACTTTCGGCAGCTGCCAGAGCGAATTTCCATAAATCAATACCACGTGACTTCGTCAGCCAATCAGCTAAATTCTACCGACGTAATCCCAACGTAACTCGCCATTTTCGAGTCATGTGATGAACTACTTGTTCAAAATTTCGGATGCACCACACCTCTTGGATGATACGAAAGTTATACATACCTATATATTTTGTAAGCCCAGGCAATATCGGTCTCAGAAGTGGTATGAAAACCTGTAATGTATCAGATTTCTCGAGTCTGTTCTCCGCCGGATGAAGGCCGAACAGAATCCGGTAAAGTACCGGATATCTCTCCGCAATAATGGAGACACACGATTCGCAAGCCATCTTATGGATGGCGAAGTGTACGCAAATGGTGGATAACGTGCCCGCTTCTGGAGCGCGCAGTACGGGTTCGATTCTCCTTCTCTTGCTGTATGGCTATGAGGAAAACTGACGGACTTGCCATTTTTGCTGGGCATACAGCTGGCGATATTGTCGGGGACCATGTTTGATGACGTGCATTCTGAGAGATGTCAAATAATATTGTAGTAGATAAATAAACAAATTGCTTATGGATAACAACTTCTAGTTTATTCAGGACGACGTCAATTGAGTCAATTGAGAAATTGAGAACGATACTAGTACCTGTATCGAAACGTCGTCCTGAATAAACTAGAAGTTGTTATCCATAAGCAATTTGTTTATTTATCTACTTCCCAACTTCTAAATGCCACTTAAGGAAACCGAAACAATATTGTAGTAACTGAAGGACATACAAAATAGTATTCAGGGGCAAATAACTCTTGTTGCATTCTTGATGCTTTGGAAGAGCGGATAAAGGCTTATTGACCATTATATTCACGGAGACATTGACGGAGATTCCCGGACATGACCGGTGCGATAACAGTTAACATTGATAAGTAGTAAAAGGGGATCTGGAGGCCCATTTAGAGGCAGAATTGTGCGAATCAGGAGAGATAACCAGGAATTGTGCCAAAAGAGTTTTTGCCCCTAAAGGGGCCTCCAGATCCCGTTCATATACACTGACTTCGTCAGTACAAAATGTGTATAGGTGGAAATCCGTCAGACACAATAGGGTGGTCGCTATATCGGTACCTTCACAATATCAGATCTGTGATCATATCTCAATAAATATGTCTTTATATCTCTTGATATTAAAGTCGATGCAATATTATTTTTATCCTTCTGCTTTACCGATCTTCACTGATACTGACCTGTTTCTTGCACAGCGGAATCCAATAAAGCCAACAGAGTTTAGGGCGTCAAGGCCACAGCATTCGCAAGTGCTCGGTTACATATCGCTAGATATGTACAACGCCGTTTTAATGCCTATTATGAGTACGAAATTCAGTCAATCAGAAGCCTACCGAAAAGAACAGTTTAATACTGTGTGCGAGCACTCCCCCAGTACAAGTATTTGTACTTCACCAAGAAAGTGTCATCCTAAAAATAACTGGATATAAATGTTGCCTACTTCCACAATGACATTGGTATTAATATTTTCTATATTATTTCAAACTGAAACTGCAAATAAGTTGTATCAATACATGGTGTTCAACAAAGAGCAATTCATGCTGTAATATATATATAATTAGTTTTGTCAGACATCTTTTCATTGAACTTAGTGAATAAGCTTATTAATCGGCACAATCAGTGCTAATAAATGAGGAGATGCGATTATAGTGAACGAGTATAGACGCGTAACTGCAGAAACACTCTGATTGCCGCCACCATGCCCGTGCCTACAGTACTACACAAGTAATACCGCCGTTTATTGCCTTACTTTTCAATTTCCCTTCTCAGTTAAAATTTACAAATGTTTAAAGGAGGACCATTTCATGACATTATTCCGATCAGTTAACTTTAAAAACCGAAAAACTAAACTGTGCATGTTCGGAGTCGAACAGCATTTTGGGGATTGAAATGCCTAATCTAATTATGTCCTATTTCAAAACTTTTCTATAAAAACTTTCAAAGATATCAGGTACTTAGAATTTCGTACTTTCAAAAATTTCAGAATTTTAATTCAATCGTGTCAACGTAGAACTTTGATTAGAGTGAATTGCCAGGGAAAACGATATAACCTGGCAGGTTTGGTTCGATGCTTGTACTTTTATCACCGCATTGCGGTGGCCTAATGGTTAGAGCGTCGGCCTCGTAAGTGGTAGGTACAGGGTTCGATCCCAGGCCGGGTCACACTAAAGAGTTGAAAACAATGGAACTTGTTGCTTTCTCGCTTACGCTCAGCACTAAGACTGGTTCGCTCGGCGTCAGTATAATGTCACTGAGTGGGGTGTCATGTCTGCCTACGGCATGATATTTCAGTGGGACAGCATTATAAAATGGCAGCATTAGATCTGCCCTGTTACAAATAGGTACCCCCGGTCCTGCCCTCCCTCCCTTTCCCGTCGTGATATAGCTGAAAAAATGCTGAAAGCGATGTTAAACCCTATTCACTCAAACGTACTTTTATCAAGGGAAAGCCGGTTACACACCTGTGAACGGTGACGTGTTAGAGACGTCACTATATTCCACAATTGGCTATTTATTGGTAACGAGACCTGGGCCTCATCAATACATGCGGAATCTACGTTCACTGAACTTCACCATTTAGGCCTATCAGTGATGACCCGGCCCATCAGTAGTATATAAACGGGATCTGGAGGCCCCTTTAGGAGCGATAACTCTGTAGGCAGAATTCCTGATTATCTCCCATGATTCGCATACTTTTGCCCCTAAATGGGCCTCCAGATCCTCTTTTACTACTTATCAATGTTAATTATTATCGCACCTGTTATGTCCGAGAATGTCCGGAGTAGTATAGTAAGTGGAAACTCTGGCCCGTTTAAGGGCAGATAACTCTGTTTGAACAATTTTTCCGAAGATAGCCGCCAGAGGGCGCCACCAGTCTTGTGACTATAAAGAGTAAATCCATTCTTATTTAAATAGTTCCGGCAACCTTTGACCTCGAATTTTTCCGCGGTGATGCGGTCTGGCGGTGATGCGGTCGCTGGCAAAAGTCCCCAGACTGGAAATACGCTGCATGGTCCGATTGGGTCGAGTGAGGTATCAAAGTGAAGCATTCGTGACGGGGCATCTGATGGGCTGGGTGTGGGGTTGAAATATCGGCATTCTGCGCATGCGCGGTGGCCAAAGGGTATGAAAATAGACATTTTGGAGCTAGGGGAGCCACTAATGGTCCAATGGGGTCATATGAGGTATCAATGTGAAGCATTCGTGAAGGGGCATCTGACTGGACTAGCGGCTCGGGCGTTGTCACCATTCTGCGCATGTGCAGACAGGGAATTGTGGGAAAAGGGTATGGAAATAGACGTTTTGGGATCTAGGGGAGTCCCTAATGCGCCGATGGAGTCGTATGAGGTGTCAATGTGAAGCCTATGTGAGGGGGCATCTGACTGGACTAGTGGCTCGAGCGTTGTCATCATTCTACGCATGCGCAGACAGGGAATTGTGGAAAAATGGTATGGAAATAGACGTTTTGGGATCTAGGGGAGCCCCTAATGGGCCGATGGAGTTGTATGAGGTATCAATGTGAAGCCTATGTGAGGGGACATCCGCCTGGACTAGTGTCTCGGCCGTTGGGTGCATGTAAAATTAGGATTTTTTCCCCAAACTATAAAAAGCGGAATACGGACTTTACCCCCTAAAAATAGGGGAAAACACCTATCAACTCTAGTCAAAAGGGCTAATATCGGTCCCCGGGCTTATTGGGACCTGCCTATCAAGTCAATGGGGTGGGTGCATGTACAAATTTTCCTGCAAAGAAAACGGAACACGGACTTTACCGAAAAATCCGGGAAAATGCCTATATGGGGTTGTCATGCGCAGACAGGGAATTGTGGGAAAAGGGTATGGAAATAGACGTTTTGAGATCTAGGGGAGCCCCTAATGGGCCGATGGAGTTGTATGAGGTATCAATGTGAAGCCTATGTGAGGGGACATCCGCCTGGACTAAAAAACCGGAACACGGACTTTATCGAAAAATCCGGGAAAATGCTTATATGGGGTATGGGGGTATATAGGTAGCCGGGCTTAACGGGGCTTGCCTATCAATAGAGTTATCTCCCCCTAGTTCCAGGGTGGGTGTATGTAAAAATTTTCTTGAAAAAATACGGAACACGGACTTTATCCTAAATTACGGGAAAATGCCTATATGGGATATGGGGGGTATAGGACCATCCTGGGAAACCTACTTCTCGACATTTGCGGTA
>JAVTVY010036432.1:0-17454 GCA_036873755.1 Hanleya hanleyi
TAATCATGAATATAGATAACTATTAACGATATATACTCTCATATTCTTGTAGATATAGCGATGCCGGTATTACCCACGGGGTGAAATCTCATATTATTTCAGATTTATACTCCTCTTCTTCTTCGTTACTCGTCCGTGCTGCACACATTGTGTAATCGTTTATTAATTTCGATTAACACATGTCTTTTTCTTCTCTTCTTTCTTGCTGACGGTACTTGTCACGTGCCAGTGTGTTTTAACAATATATTTGATGGACTGGCACGATCTCAGCATGGTCGTCAGGCGAATCGGATTATGCGTCGAAAACATCTACCTCCACAATCGGGCCTGATAGCATATTCTTACTATTTCTCAATTCAGGTGAAGGAACATGGATCTCACTTAAAGAGAGATTTAATACGGTGCATGTTCATTTCAGGATGTCAACCGCTGTCTGTATTCCATCTCTCAATGGTAATAGTCTGCGGGAACATCTAACACTGTCGCGAGCCATCAGAATTAACTGACGGCTTGCGACAGTGTTAGATGTTCCCATTTGAATAATCGGCATATGCCATCCCTACCAGGGAACTCAGTTCCTAATTTCAAGAAGCCTCCTAAGTGAAATCCATGATCGGACACCTGAATTGAGAAACAGTAAGAATATGCTATTAGGCCTGATTGTGAAGGTAGACGTTTTCGACGCATAATCCGATTCGCCTAAATATTTCCACAGATTATCACCATTGAGAGGCGGAATGCAGACAGCGGCTGACATCCTGAAATGAACATGCACCGTATTAAATCTCTCTTTAAGTGAGATCCATGTTCCGACACCTAAATTGAGAGATAGTAAGAATATGCTATCAGGCCCGATTCTGGATTTAGATGTTTTCGACGCATAATCCGATTCGCCTGACGACCATGCCGGGATCGTGCCGCTCCATTAAGTATATTGCTAAAATACATGTACAATGGCACTTGACAAAAACCGTCAGCAAGAAAGAGAAAAACAACACATGTGTGAATGGAAATTAATAAACAATTACACAACGTGTGCAGCATGGACAAAAGTAACGAAGAAGAAGAGTGTAAATCTAAAATAATATAAGATTTCACCCCGTGGATAATATCGGCATCACTATATCTGCAAGAATATGAGAGTATATATGGTGAATAATTTTTTTTATATTCATGATTAGGCTTGGCCCCTGATGAGAGATATGCCGGGGATATACGTAAGATATATTCCCGAAATTATCCGAAACAACTGCTCTGATGTGCATATGAACATCTGTTCATACAATTCGTCTGTTTTCTTCTTGTCAGCCATGTGAAAGATCTTTAAAGAAAACAGTAGAATGCTCTTACACCCCCCCCCATCTTTGGTATATACAATCTTATATCCACTCACGTACCCACTCCGAAGCGCACAACAGCATCGCAAATCTTCAAGGAATAACAGAGACAGTAGTTTGACAACATCGTACAATATTTTCTTATTGACAGACGTAAAATTGTCTGATAAATAGACAATGAATGCATTGTATATTCAAATGGGTCTGGAATGAGGGTGGTGTTACAGTAATGCATGCCGAGGCCACACCCACCAACGATTTTTCGGCAAACAACCAGATTATGTTAGAGCATAAGCCAGGCTATCAGAAAAACATAACCGTGAAAAATCCCCGAGGGGGGGGGGGGATGGGGGTCTACGGTGGCCCATGGACTAAAATGGGGGGCTCAGAATGCCTAATATAACAACTCTCATTGCTTCTCTGAAAATGTCTTGGATCAGACGATTGATTACAACACATATAAGGGAAGTGGGAAGAGGTGCCGACATACTGACTGCGTCACATGACTTCACAGAATAGTCTTCTGGTTAACCTATTCTAAAGCACATACCAAGAATCTAACGATTCGTGATATGTGTTGTATCTCAGGTACGCTTTTATTGTACCTGTTCATGTGGCAACTTGGATGATATGACCACACGGCCCCTAGCACCGGCATAAGCGGTATTAGATACAAATCTAGAGAGCTATGATGGAAATGCTCTGACAACTCGTATACTGGTAATTGGTGAGCTGTTTCGCTGTGACAACTCGTACATTGGAGATTGGTGAGCTGTATCGTCGTCAGATGTAAATGACGGCATTTAACACAAAAGACTAGTCTGTAAGGCCCGATGTCGACCCAGCATCAACTTCCCACAAATGCCAACATATATCAAAGACCAAAGGTCTGTACAGGGGGCGGGCCTCGGGGACGAAACGTCCACCAGCAGAATCTCGCCATATACAGGTAAAAATTACAACACATATAAGGAAGTGGGAAGAGGTGCCGACATACTGACTGCGTCATATGACTTCACAGAATAGTCTTCTGGTAAACCTATTCTAAAGCACATACCAAGAATCTAACGATTCGAGATATGTGTTGTATCTCAGGTACGCTTTTATTGTACCTGTTCATGTGGCAACTTGAATGATATGACCACACGGCCCCTAGCACCGGCATAAGCGATATTAGATACAAATCTAGAGAGCTATGATGGAAATGCTCTGACAACTCGTATACTGGTAATTGGTGAGCTGTTTCGCTGTGACAACTCGTACATTGGAGATTGGTGAGCTGTATCATCGTCAGATGTAAATGACGGCATTTAACACAAAATTGGAAAGGCTTAATTAACGGCGAAATACTTGAAAAACTGTCAACATTAAGAGCGGAATTTATACTGTATGTGACAAAGAACAAAATAATCACAAATAATTTTTGGCTAGATACATTACAAGCATGGTACTGCCTTCGAACGAAAAGCAAAATTTCCGGAATCCAAGAAATATATGGGGAAAGTTTATGGTATAATCACAATTTTAGGCATAGCTATCTTTATATTGCAGACTGGTATAGAAAGGGGGTTAGACATATAAAAGATATTTTAGACACCAATGGTGTTCTATTCAGTTTTGAAAATCTCAAAACTATGTATCTAGTGAAGGGAACGTTTTTGGACTATGAAAATCTGCTTAAAAATATACCCAAAGAATGGAAAGATATCCTCCCCTCTGGACAATATAGCAATTTCCAATACATGCCCATTTTTCCAAAACAATTCAAAATTTTAACAAGGCAAAAGAAAGGATGTAGAATATTTTATGAAATTTTAAATACTCAATCGGAGTTGAAATCTAATGCCGTCATTAAGTGGGAATCAATTTTGGGGATACAAATAGATTCTTACGATCATTATGCAAATATATTTCATTGTACCCAATATAATAAATTAAGAGACATACAATATAAGATTATTAACCGTATACTTCCGACAAATTCCTACTTAAACAAAATTGCTTATATAGACAAGGATACTTGCGACATCTGCGAGAATGAGAGAGAAACTATTGAGCATTTATTTATTTACTGTGCTTACGCAAAGTAACTTTGGTCAGACCTGGAAGGTTGGCTTAGACAAGAGGTGAGCATGAGAGGGGACATAACTCCAAAGGCAATCAATTTCGGTTGGCATGCAAATCAATGTGCGCTTAATACACTTTCTATACTCACAAAGCAATATATTTATCAATGCAAATTTAGAAAAACAAAGCCTCAGTTTATAGCCCTTTTGAACATGTTTAAGAAGCACTATTCTCTAATAAATTACAATGCGCACATCCAACATAATGAATCAAAAATCGACAAAATATGGATTCTGTTTAAAAAGTGCCTGGGACCGCTGATCGCCTTCGGAGTTGAGTGATTATAATTATCTAATTTGTTCTTGTGTATATACTTTGATAAAGAGCTTATGGGACTTCAGCTTTAGGCCGTGTGCCAATATATGATACAGAACATATGAGGATTTGTATATATATTTATGGAATAAAAAAAGAAGAAAAAAAAAGAAGAAGAAAAAAGAGACATCTCTGATCAATTAACACATAAACCACTAACCCATGAAATGGAAACTCAGACACTTGATTGTACCAGCCCAGGACAGAGACCACAACAACCTCAGACACAAGCCCAACAGACGATAATAATTCATCAACGAAACCCCCATGTCAACAGTAGAAAACATTCCTGTAATAATCACAGATATCAATGAGCAACCTGCTGATAGGGCCTGGAGAGTTCCATACTCTGCACTGGACACTAGCTGTAGTGGGCACGTGGGTGCCACTTCGGTGCCAACGTCGCTACCTCTTACACAAGGAATGGACAAAAATGACAATCATCATTTTTCAAGTACCGCCAATGACTGGACAAAAGGAACTAAATCACAGCCGAACCAAGTGCGCCACCCTTATTATCTCGCTCCAACAGTGAATTCGACCAAGTTAACTGAAGGTCAGAGAAACCGTAGAGAAGCAGATCTATTAATTATTGGGAATTCCAATGTCATAAACTTTTTTTTTTGTTTTTTTTGTTTTTTTTTGCTGATTGGGTACCACTGGGCATTTATTTGCCATACGGCCACGTATTTATAATGTTGTTCTGCCCACGTAGCCCGGGGTAAACACAAAAAGAAACAAGCAAACATATTAATACCCCCTCCCCTCCCTCCCCCCCCCCTTCCCGACATCTTCGGATTAGTCGCACCATGCTGGAAAAGCTAAATATTAAAATTAAAATTACAATTTGTACACATCGTGCTCATTATCTTACAATATGTGTGCATTATAGCTAATGCATTCTACTATTATACCAAATTATTATATTGATAACATTTTACATTGTGTCCATTATACTACAATCTGTATGCATTTTGCCCATTATACTACAATCTTTATACATTATTCGTCATATTCATATTCTTATATACAAGAATATTAATGGGATAAAAGATAAAAAAAGAAGGCGATCGACACAAACTACACAACAACTTCCAACAAGACGATGGTCTTACACAAATTTTCTACAGGACAATTTCTATAGCACACTATAAGATTTCCTAAATAATCTCATTTGCTATTCTTGATAGATAACTACAGGCCTCATAGTATCATAGTACTGAGTCCACATTCGTGAAATCATGTGAGAAATATACTCAATTCTTACGATGGAATATGTCAAAATTCCGTGGACATATATTACAAAATATGAAAAAATGGCCCATTGGACAAACGAAATGTACATGAACGATAACAAACGTAGAAAAATTAATAATACAACATATGCAACAATACAACAGTACAACATATTACACGGCACGAACATTTGAGCATTTA
Source organism: Hanleya hanleyi (assembly GCA_036873755.1). Taxonomy (NCBI): domain Eukaryota; kingdom Metazoa; phylum Mollusca; class Polyplacophora; order Lepidopleurida; family Hanleyidae; genus Hanleya; species Hanleya hanleyi. The sequence continues at coordinate 5,217 of JAVTVY010036432.1, forward strand.
AAAGAATCCCCCCTCCCATTCCCCTCCTCTTCCCACCAACACAACCAAAAAAAACCCCACACAGCATAAATATATATATATATATATATATATATATATGTAGGTAGCCTGAGGTGACATATAATTGTACTCTGTAAGACGATATGTTTGCAGCTTTGACACTCCACTGTTGATTTGCTATATCTCTAAACTGGCGGAGGAGAAATTTTTTTCTCCCGCCTGGTTAAATATACAACGCCAAGGGGCGCCACCTACTCTCGAAAGATTTTTTGCTTTTGTTGTTCTCAGCTATATATTCTTCAATATCTCTCTGGTTTAGTACAAATAATTTTGCACCTTCGAAAGAAGGTTTCGGATTACGATATCTGCACACATATATGATTTTTTTCATCAGTAATATTAAAAGATTTACTATGCCAGACCCTGTGTTACCTAGAATAACCTGTGACCCCGAAGGTTTTTCCATAGAAATACCGATACTCTCGGCCCAAACATGAAGTTTTTGCCAAATGTCCATTGAATACCTGCAGTGATAGAACAGATGAAGAATAGTCTCTGTATATTGTTCACAGAAGGTGCACAGATCCGAGTTGATTGTTCCCCATATTTTCAATAGACTATTTGTTACTAGGATTCGGTGTAATATTTGATATTGAAAGTATTGTAAATTGGTTTGTCCTGTTGTAGTGTATATGTATTTAAATATGGTGGGCCATGCGACTTCTTCTGTGCCTACTAATTCTACCTCCCATTTTTGTTGGGCTTTCTGAGGAGGGATTTTAATATTACTTATCATAGACTTGTATACAAAGTTTGTGCTTTTTTGGATGATTAATCGGTGGTATACTTCTGGTTCCAAAATCTGTGCATTTCTAAGGAATTCTCCATTTTTTATATATGTTCGTTTTTCTGTGGGAACATTGTGAATAATAGCACAGTAGAGTAAAAAATGACCTGATTCTATGTTATACATTTCCTGTAATTTTTTGAAGGACAAGAAGCTAGCGCCATCCGGATTTATAGTATCCCCGATTCGGCTGAGGCCTTGCTGTGCCCATGTTATCAATTTCTTCCATTCTGAGATAGGGACAAATTCGAAGAGGAGATTATTTAGTTGCAGGTTTTTATTATGACTGCTATTTATACACTGGGCCCATGCTTTCAGGGTGTCTTGCCAAAATCGATTTTTAATGCCATTTATTACTGCTATAAGGCTTGAGCTATCTAGTTTCCAAAGGTCATGACCTACAGGACTTAAAATATTTTTTACGAGGGTGCTATGCACGTCATCCCGCCTCTCCGACAGTCTTTTAATCCATTTGATTTTTAAATAAGAAGCAAATGTCTGAATATGAATCATTTCCAGTCCTCCATCAGCTTTTTCAGAGATAATTGTCTTTCGCTTAACTTTGTCTGGTTTTCCACTCCAAATGAAGTTATAGAAAATTCTCTCCAACTCGATCATAGTGGAGGAGTCGGGATCGGGCAGAGTTGAGAACAAATGCACCAGTAGAGGAATAGCAAAGGATTTGATGATTGTTATTTTCCCCATGGGAGTCAAGTTTCTTCTTGACCAGCTTCCTAGAAGTTTTTTTATCGAAGTAATTTTTTCATTATAATTTGTATTAATTGTTTCCGTTAACGTTGGGTAGAACCATATTCCCAGTAGTTTAAAACCTCCAGGGTCCCAGTTAATCCGATAATGAGGGCATAGTTTTACAGTGCTTCCCTTTTTCTGACAGATCCAAACCACCAGTGACTTGCTCACGTTTAACTGTAGACCAGAAGAAAGAGCAAATTTATTCAGGAGACCCATAGCTATTTCCAGAGATTCTCGGGATCCATCTAGGATCAGCGTTGTGTCGTCTGCATATTGTTGTATTTTTATTTCAGAATTTTCAATTTTTATTCCTTTAATCCTTTCGTCCTTTTTTTTATCGCAAGAGACAGTGTTTCTGCAACTAGGATGAATAAATATGGCGAGATTGGGTCCCCCTGTCGGCAACCCCGTTGGAGTTGGAAGAAATCCGATATATAACCGTTATTCATCACACTGCTTTTTGAACCTCTCTGAAAAATATTTATCCATTGAATGATATCAGCTCCAAAATTAAAAGATACGAGAGTATTTTTAATAAAATCCCAAGACACTGAATCAAAAGCTTTTTCGAAGTCAATTAAGAATAGCAGTCCTGGAATATCAGTTTCTTCCGTGTAGGCAGTTAGGTCTGACAGGAGCCTAGTGATTTCCCCAATAAATCTCCCTTTCATGAAACCTTTCTGTGTCTCGTTTATTACAGATGGGAGTACTTCCCTAATTCTGTTGGCTATACATGTACATATTATTTTGTAGTCAACGTTTAGGAGGGAGATGGGGCGCCAGTTCTTCAGAAATTTTCTGTCTTTGCCTTCCTTCGGCAGGCAAGAAATATAGCTTTGCTGTTGTGATGGTGATAAGATTCCTGTTCTAAAAGCATGTCGGGCAGATCTTAAAAGAAAATACCAATGTCATCCCAAAAGAATTTGTAGAAGTCGGCAGGAAATCCATCGGATCCCGGCGATCTAGCTTTTTTCATTTGATTTACGGCTTTTGCCAATTCCTGAAAAGAGATTGGACCTTCGCAAGAGATTTTCTCTGCATCTGTAAGATTAACCGAATGGCCAAGAAATAAATTATCGTCCGTTTCAGATATATTTTTCCGTGCCGCGTAAAGTTTGGAATAGAACTGTTTTAATTCCTTTAGGATTTCATTCGGATCATGGACGATTTCAGTTTCAGTTTCGATTTCTATAATGGTTTTGGTTACGTAATTTTTTTTCTCCAAGGTTAATTTCAATATTTTCTAAATCGTCCATATCGCCTGCTACATAGCATTGTAATAAAGCATCCTTGATAGTTTCTTTTACAAGTATGGCATAATCAGGGTCCTGCAGGAGTGCAGAATTGAACCTCCAGTAGCCAGGTTCTCTCTCACGTCGAGCAAAACAGTAGCTGATAGTTACGTAAGAGTGATCGGATCGGTACGAAATTCCAATATTGGCTTTTGCGCCTGAGAAGAGTAAGTCATCGGTTATTAAAAAATAGTCTAAACGGCTTTGTTTAATTCCTGTACATGTGTTTTGACGCCAGGTAAAGCGATGGGAATAAAGATTCTGCTCTCTCCAAATATCTGTTAGGCCTAGTTGCAATTTAGCATCCAGGACAGCTACTCTTGCTCTAGGGCTGTTAGTTCGGATGTAATTTGACGTGTCAATTTGGGGGTCTTGAGCTAAATTCCAATCGCCACAAGCAATGATTGTTTCATTTTCCATTTCTTTCACGGATTGAAATAGATTTGAGTAAAACACGGGTTCGTCGACATTGGGGCCATATACATTTACAAGAGTTAATTTAGTATCGGCAATAGTAATATCCAGAATTATAAATCTACCTTCTTTGTCTTGTATTGATTTGTGTACAGTTACATCGAGGTTATCGCGAAAAAATATTGCGACACCAGTGCTGTTTGTTTTCCCATGACTATAAAATGGTATGTATTTTTGTCCCCAATCGGTTTCCCAAATACTTTCTGTCTCTGTACAGCCATGTGTCTCTTGAAGGCAAATAATGGAGCAGTTTTTCTTCTTTAACCAGTGAAAAATATCGACCCGTTTCTTACAATCAGAGTGGAGTCCCTTGACGTTCATTGACAGTATGGTTACGTCACTGAATACACATCTTCATTTTATCCAGTCAATTTCTACGTTCCCACTTCGAACCTGCCTTGATTTATCTGACCCCTTCAGTGTTCAAAATCCGAGGTGTAAATTTCACCTTCTAACGGCAGAAGAATCAATCAGAACGTACACATCGATTGCGAGTGAAGGTCAGTGAAGTCACGTAGAGTGACATCATCCTCTATTAGCGGCGTCTTTCCTCCTAATAAGGTGCCCACAATTTAGGCCAGCCAATCAATAACGCTCTTGTGCGACCCATTTCGAATTTCAAATGTTTTCGAGGTCAGTGACGTCTCGTGTCTATTTATAAGTTATTTGAACATTGAAGGGGTCCAGATAAATCAAGGCAGATTCGAAGTGGGAACGTAGAAATTGGCTGGATAAAATGAAGATGCTGAATACATCGCTTCGTTGGTAATGATATAATCTATGATGGAGTTCAGAAGGTTCTTGGTAATATTAAGGATAAGAACAATAATGTTAAACACCGTGCTACACATAATACTCAAAAACATAACAGACAGAAAAAACATAATATGAAACAAGCTCCAGCTTGTCCCACGCCAATTTCAAGTTATGAATATTTTTTTTCGGAAAAGGACGAGAAGTATAACAACACAGACAGGTCTCTTAAAACAAGCCAAAAAAGATATTATTTAACTGTATACAAATATATACGTACTATTTATAAATAAGAAAATAAAAACAGGAAAGCGTAAAGTACCTAATTAATTAACAAATTTATATTGGTGCTCGGGGTATTGTAGGCAGAAACAGACCATTTAACTGGCATGAATATTTAAACAGAGATACTGCCTGTGATTTTCTGGCTGTCCGCAAAGGTGAGAAGTCAAATAGCGCGCAATTTTGAAAAGTACATGCCCTGCCAAAAGTTCGGCACCTCACATTGAAAAGGTAATATCTCGCCACGATGTAATAGGCTGACAATAGAACTCCCCAGCAGGAGAGTAGTATATAAAGTGAAATTGAGTCGTATTGACCTACTTTTGAGGCGGAACTGGGGCGGGATTTCCCAGTGGGGGTTTCCCCATGACGATCACGTGATCAAGGCATGTACTGAGAATCCGTCACAGAGCTCTCGTCCAATCAGAAGCGAGTATTTCAAATCCGTCACAGAGCTCTCATCCAATCAGAAGCCGTCATTTTTTTTAAATAGTTCCGAAGCATCAATGGCCTGTACAGGGTCCTCGACAATATCGCCATCTATTTTTTTTTTTTTTTTTTTCTTTTGTAAGGAAAAATAATTTATTCACAAAACAATATACAAATCAACATATATACACAATCTCTTGACAGTCACATTCGATTAAAATTAATGATCACAGATTGTTAAATGGACTGCTGAGAACTATATTTTACAATAAATACATTAACTTAGAGCCGTGTAATGAGGCGAATACATTATTTACACACCAATAACGTTCAAAGTCCCGTTTGCTCAGTCTATAATGGTCGACAGATATTCTTTGTTTTAAACGAGCTTTAGCAGATTGAACTATCGCAGTCTGTGATACATGCTTATTATTAAAAATCATTTCGTTTCGAGAACACCAGACAGTGAATAATAGCAAATTAACTAAATATATTAACACAGAGTTTTGCTCCTTTGACATTTTCGGATTAAACATTTTGTACAACAAGTGTTCATTCGTGAATGACGGAAAAAAGTGACAGTATGTCAAAAAATAAGTTTGGAATTCTGAAAGCACATTCCGTGTCATCTGACAATTGACAAACAAATGTTCTCTTGTTTCCGTATTGGTACAAAATACACATAGATTTGTGGAACTTATATTTCTCATGAACAATATATCTCTAACAGGTAAAATATCATGACAAAGTTTGAAAGAGAAGTTAATCAAGTTATGATCCATAAACGAATGGAACTCCCCCAAATATCCCTCCAAGGCAAGTTAGGCAAGCGTTTCACAATTCTAGGTTCTTCCACTACAGAGTTTAAAAACATACGATATACATATTTACTGGACTGAACATGTGAATTGGACTGCATAATTCCTACATATTCTTTCCATGCCGACAACACAACATCTATTTACCCATGTTAAATGGCAAGTGGGGAACCCTCGGTTTCACCATACAATGAAAGGGTCCCAGTGGGAATTGAACCCGGGTCGTTTTATCAAGAGGCAGACACGTTATCCATTAGGCTACGAGTCATATGCTACAAACCAATGTTGAAGATAGCATATATATGTCTACTACCAATGTTAATGTATACGGGGAATACCTAAATAGACGTTTTGTGACCTAGAGGAGCTACTAATGGTCCGATTGGATCGAGTGAGGTATCAGAGTGAAGCATTCATGAAGGGGCATCTGATGGGCTGGGTGTGGGGTTGAAATATCGGCATTCTGCGCATGCGCGGTGGCCCAAGGTTATGAAAATAGACGTTTTGGAGCTAGGGGAGCCACTAATGGGTCGATGGGGTCGAGTGAGGTATCAAAGTGAAGCATTCGTCAAGGAGCATCTGATGGGCTGGCTGCGGGGTTGACATAGGGTCATTCTGCGCATGCGCGGTGACCAAAGGGTATGGAAATAGACGTTTTGGAGCTAGGTGAGCCCCTGGTGGACCAATGGGGTCGAGTGTGGTATCAAAGTGAAGCATTCGTGAAGGGGCATCTGATGGGTTGGGTGTGTGGTAGGAATATCATTCTGCGCATGCGCAGACGCAATGTGGAGCTCTCGTCCAATCAGAAGCGAGTATTTCAAATCCGTCACAGAGCTCTCAGCCAATCAGAAGCGAGTATTTTGACCCGGTGCATTATGGGACATATTCAAGATGGGCGCACGTATGTTCAAGATGGCGGTACATCCGGTGTCGAAAACTGGCCATTTCGTCGGGATGTGGTCACCTAGTGTCGAAAACTGGATCCTGTATGGGCCCCGCTAGACGTTTTGGAGCTAGAGAAGCCACTAATGGTCCAATGGAGTTGTATGAGGTATCAATGTGAAGCCTATGTGAATCCAGTCATGTTTGGGTGCATGTAAAATTTTTCCTGAGAAAAAAAAAACGGAACACGGACTTTATCGAAAAATCCAGGAAAATGCCTTTATGGGGTATGATGGGTATATAGGTCGCCGAGCTTAACGGGGCTTGCCTATCAATAGAGTTATCTCCCCCTAGTTCCAGGGTGGGTGTATGTAAATTTTTTCCTAAAAAAATACGGAACACGGACTTTATCCTAAATTATGGGAAAATGCCTATATGGGGTATGGGGGGTATAGGACCATCCTGGGAAACCTACTTCTCGACATTTGCGGTATAGGTTGTGGGGTCTCGTTTTCTTAGTCTCGTCATTTAGAACATGATAGGAAGTGTCCCGGAGTGAAACGGTGAAATTTTTGGAAAAGTACGATATAGCCCCATATAGTCCCATACTGGGGGTATAGGACCGATGTTTGTCCCCCTGGGAAACGTACTTCTATACATTTGCGGTAGGGTTGTGGGGTCTCGTTTTCTTAGTCTCGTCATTTAGAACATGATAGGAAGTGTCCCGGAGTGAATCGGTGAAATTTTTGAAAAAGTACGATATAGCCCCATAGGGCCTATCTCATATAGTCCCATACTGGGGTATAGGATCAATGTTTGTCCCCCTCGGAAACGTACTTCTATACATTTGCGGTAGGGTTGTTTGGATTTGTTTTTCACGTCTCGTCATTTAGAACATGATAGGAATTGTCCCGGCACGAATCGGTGAAATTTTTAAAAAAGTACGATATAGCCCCATATAGTCCCATACTGGGGTATAGGATCAATGTTTGTTCCCCTGGGAAACCTACTTCTATACATTTGCGGTAGGGTTGTTTGGATTTGTTTTTCACGTCTCGTCATTTAGAACATGATAGGAAGTGTCCCGGAGCGAAACGGTGAAATCTTTGAAAAAAGTCACCGAGGCCTGGGTAGGCCCATAGGCCTATAGGCCTATACTGCATGGCTATGGGAGTATAGGGCCATACGGGGTGGACATGTTGGAGTCTAGGTGGGCCACTAATGGTCCAATGGGGTCGAGTGAGGTCTTGTTTTGAAGCTCTCGTGGAGGAGCACTTGACTACACTAATGGTTCGTACGTTGTCAATAGACTGGCCCGTATTATAGAAAGCAGGCATTTTGGGGGTATGTGGGTGTGTGTTTGGTGTAGAGATGCACCGCTATGGGTCCGAATGGGTCGTGGAAGGTGTCAAAGTGAAGCTTGTGTGGGGTAGAGTCAGAATGGTGTGTTTTTAAGTGCAAGCCGCGTCAATCTGCGCATGCGCAGTTGGTTGTAGTAAGTAAAGTGGCCATTTTGGGGCAGTGAAGGAAGGTATTTGGGGTAGAGATGGACTATTCACGGTCCGAATGCGTCCTGGAAGGTGTCATTTTGTAGTTCTCGGGGTGTACATTCCAATTTGAGGGATGTTCCCGTCGTCTGTGACGTCATCGATGATGGCATCAGTAGGGGTAATAGCCAAAGTGTGCATTTTGGGGCAGTACAGGAAGGTATTTGGGGTAGAGATGGACCATCCCTTATCTGATTGTGTCGTGGGAGGTGTCATTTTGTAGCTCTCGGGGTGTAGATCCCGATTTGAGGGCTGCCCACAGCATCTGTGACGTCATTGGTGACGTCATCAGTACGAGTAGTAGCGAAAGTGAGCCTTTTGGGGGTAGTGAAGGATGTTATTTGGTGTAGAGATGGACCATCCGCGGTGCGAATGCGTCATGGGAGGTGTCATGTTGTAGCTCTTGGCGTGTAGACCCCGATTTGAGGGGTATCCACAGCATCTGTGACGTCATTGGTGACGTCGTCAGTACGAGTAGTAGCGAAAGTGGGCATTTTTTAGCAGTGAAGGATGTTACTTGGTGTAGAGATGGGCCATCCGCGGTACGAATGCGTCGTGTGAGGTGTCATCTTGTAGCAGCGCCCACCAACGCCATTCTCAATGCTTCAACGCCCTGGTGAAATAGCTCAGAAGCTCTGATATTCTATGGAATTGTCACTAATTCTTCGAAATGCAGTGACGTCCGTCAACGCCCGTCGTTACACCTTAACACTCTAACATAACGCCATGATATAGACCGGAGAGAGAGCAACAACAGCAACAACAACAAGGATGACGCATGAGAGAACAACAACAACAAGAAGGTTTTTGATATAGTTTACTCTCCCAATGTTACATCATACCCACGCTGGGGGGAGCCGCGTTGGGTATATCTACAATTCAAGAAGATTCTTGTCCAATCAGAGGCCACCATTTGCATGTTTCATATTCGTTCCTGTCCGTTAGATGTATTCTTGTCCAATCAGAAGTCTCCATTTCAGAAAGTTCCATCTTCGGCCATGTTCGCTCTGAACCGTTTATTCTAATCATCGTCGGCCAGGCCAGGATACCGTTGAGGCCACATATCCTCAGATAGCTGTTTGTGCATTCTGAGTATCTATCAGTGCATGGGTGAATACTTTCATCCGATGGGGGTGGTGGTCAGTTTAACCACGAAGAACGTAACATTGGTTACCCTCTCCACTTGCCATTTTGTGTTTTGTCGTTGTTGTCGCACCCATTCCAAACTATCCACGCTGTCCAGTTCCTTCAGCATCGTCTCCAGTGACGCACGATGGATAATGGTGAAAGGCTGGTCCAACACCCGGGTATTATTGCTGGGATAATAATAACAGAGCTGGTCTGTCTCTTTATGGCGAAGAATGTATCCAAAAGTGAGATTTAACTTGAAGGCTGTATCTTGGTCGTTGAAGATGGCTTCCACGTAGCTACGTAGACGGATGTTTTCTTTCAACCGGGAATTATATAAGTCCAATATCGGGCGATGCCGATGGAAACAGTCTCGGCTCATAAACCAATGGCGTCGATACATCTCACTCACTGGATGATCTTCGGGTAAGAGATCGCTGGGAACATCCGCCGCATCTTCCAGAAAATGTTTGATGTTGTCAGGCGTATGACTCGAAACCGTAACGGTGGGGCCCGGCTGGAAATTCAGGCTCTTCTGAACTGTGGGTATAGGCGGGCTCTCCGTCATCGCATCACCAGTGGCGTTCGTCTCCCCGGGCTTATCTTCACTGGGTCTGACCTTTCGCGGCTCCTCTTCAGTAGGAAGTTGTCGCCAAAACCGTAGAGACGGGGCATGAATCAAACGCTGATGCCGTCTTAACTGACTGCATCGTTTGAAGAGTTGACCACAATCCTTACATTGTTCCGTCGCGCCCTCGTGGAATGAGCGTTCGTGGCGCAGTAAATGATCTTCTCGATTAAATGACCGTGCGCAGGTTATACAAGTATGTCGTGCACCGTTGTGGATGGAGGACTCGTGTCGTCGCAAATCTTCTGGGCGAGTAAACAGCTTCTGGCAAGTTGTGCAAGAGAACATATCGGCTGTGGATCTGGAAATCATGAATGCCGTAAAAAATTGCCACTTTTATACGTTTTTCCCGTGACATTCGTGTCTTTTTGGCAACCTCCGTGTCTCTTCGGTCATCTCCGTGTCTTTTCGGTGACGTCCGTGGCTCTTCGGAAGTTATAGGGGAGGTGACCGACCTATCGACCAATCAGAAGCCATCAGTTCAGAAAGTTCGATCTTCGTTCAGTGTAACCTAAACGTCTTCGGGCAATCCATGATACTGAAGCTCGAAGCTCTTACTTCTCTCATTCAACACTGAGATCAATCTCCATCGGCTCTTCAATCCGCGGCGAATCGACCTCCATGGGTTCTTCTATTCTCAGATGCATTCCGATAGAAACTGAAATATCCGGTCTCGAGAGTGGCGAGCATGATCCGTGTATAACATTTCGGTGACGACTCAATTGACTGGGATGCTTAAAGGCTATATCACAATCCGCACATGTATGCATGGGTACTTCGTGGCATGCACGTGTGTGACAACGCAAACTGTCCAGGCGATCAAAGCGCTTCGAGCAAGTTGTGCAAGAGAACATATCGGCTGTGGATCTGGAAATGATGAATGCCGTAAAACTTTCGGCTCTTATAGGCCAACATAGGAGTACCCGGGTGTTTTACAGTCAGGGATGTACAAGAAGCCGGATGTACCCGGATGTAAAAGTCCCGGATGTAAAAGTGCCCGGATGTTCACGAATGTACTACCATCCCGGACTTCTATCAGGCCCAGGTCCAAAAGCTCTCATGTCCTGCACCGAACTACTGCTCGGTAACCCGTGAGTGAATTAACCACGGCCGCATGCTGTAAAATGCGAGTCGCATAGGGATGGGTCTCCGTCATGGCTCTGCAACCATAGGAATGGGCTTGTGAGATCCAGAGGGACGTGTTAGACCATGTTACACATGCGCGTCTACACGTAGCTCTACGTGTGTAGTCCGTGATAAGTACTATTCTGATTGGTTAGTCCAAAAAGAGAGCAACAACAACAACAACAGCAAAGATTACAGGTCAATCCTTTTATTAGCCCCTCCATCACAGCACATCCACGCTGGGGGAATCCCTATGGGTGTGTTTGCAATTCACTTATGCTATTGTCCGTGTATTCAGAACTTCACTGTGCTGATCTCAGACTGCTCTTGTCCAATCAGAAGCCGACCCGCAGAATAAGTATAGGTCATGTTGAAGAATGGAACACAAACTGTAGACGTCTTTCGGCTTGATGGGGATCAACTGACTGTGGAGTCTGAAGACTCGACTGCAATGCTGGCATTCGTGGCTGGGTGCCTTATGTACCGACCTTTGATGTCGCCGTAAATTATCCTTACGATTAAAGGACTTCCTGCAGATCGAACACGTATACTCGCCAACAGCACCTTGAAAAGTAGACTCATGGTTGGGGTCAAACATCACGGGTTCCTCAACCCTCAAGCGTGCATGTCCATGGATTACACGTTGGTGAGATCTCAACTGGCTGTGTAGTCTGAAGCGGTGTCCACAATCCCCACATTGATGCCTGGATGTCTCATGGAGACACCGTTCATGGCGGTGTAAACTATCCAGGCGATTGAATGTATCCCCACAGGTCTCGCAGGTATACTGGGCAGTAGCGTCGTGGATGCTAGACTCATGGCGTTGTAAGTCGTGCAAGCGTGTAAATGACTTGGAGCAAGTGGTACACGTGAACATCGTGTCGTAAGTGGTGGAACGAATGTCTGCTGAAAGTGTCAGACCGTTTCCCTTTTATAGCAAGCTAGCTGTTGATCTATTTTTAGAACACTCAGTTTAACTACTCCCAAGTCGAGGACCGAGAGCATATGACCTCTGTGAGGTCACTTCCGCTTCCGTTCACGTGACCAGAACTGACCTTTGACCCCTGCGCGCAATTTACCACTGGGCACACGTACCTGGTGCACCCTGTACCCTATAGCCCGTAGGGCTATAGGGTACACCAGGGGTACAGGCATCAATGTGGGGATTGTGGACACCGCTTCAGACTACACAGCCAGTTGAGATCTCACCAACGTGTAATCCATGGACATGCACGCTTGAGGGTTGAGGAACCCGTGATGTTTGACCGCAACCATGAGTC